>VZTN01037853.1:28476-79055 GCA_013400515.1 Erpornis zantholeuca | reverse complement strand
CCGGCGGCACCGCGGCGGCCTTAAGGGCAAAGCAAGGGCAGAGGAAATGGCGCCTCCATGTGACCGAGCGGGCCCCGCCGCCACCGGTACCGGGTGCGGGAGCCGGCCGTGCCTGGCGCCTGCTGCGGGACTGAACGGACATCTTGGCCTCCTTCTACCTTCCACCGCCCCGGGCGGGGTCCGGCGCCGCTCCTCAGCGCTGTTGGGGCTACTGCAGCACGGCCCAAAATGCTGTGCCTCCAGCCACATAAAAAAGACAGCACTCGGTCAAGCTAGGCTTTCGTGGGAATCCCGCTTCCCCGGGTGCTCTGCTCTGAGCCCAAACCCGGCCCCCTTCCTGCCCGGCATTTGGTTATAGTGAGGCAGAGCTGGGCTGGCCATGGCACTGCGGAGCACAGCGGAGCCGGAGTGTGGTTTTGGCGTTAGAGACGTTGAGAAATGTGCAGCTGGTTGGTCATAGGAGAGTGGTCAGAGCACCAGCCACCTGCAGCTGCCTCAGTAATTTCCTATTTCACTGCACTTAAAGAAGCAATAGGGAGCTTTTCTATTTTTTTTCCTAGTGTACATGAGCCTGATTTGTGACTGTTTCCTCCATTTTCAATGGTGCTAGCCACTGTTCGACACACAGTCACCAGTCATAGCAGCAGGACTGTGCATGCTGCGTCCATCTACATCTGATGGCAGAGGGATCAGTACAGGGTTACCACATCTCAGATGGCTTCCACAGGAGCTTTGAGCCTCAAAGTCAATTTAATTGTGAAGTCAGTGGCTTGTAAGATTTGGACTTTCATGGAGGATACACGAGCCAAGCCTTGTTAGTGACTGGAAACTAAAGCCTGGGACAGTTCCTCAGACACATTGCAGGAGGAGGCAGCACTCTCTCCTTTATCTGAAAGTTGCATACGTCTGGTCAACACCCTGCCTCTCACAGAGCTCTTTTACATCTCTTTGCCCGAGTGTCCCAGATAATCCAGTATGACCAAGCAGGAGCCTGGGGCTTTACACAGAAGGCAGGACATTTGAGTGCTTGCAGTTTTGATTGGCCAGGTTGAGAGGCCTTGAATCTGGAAGTTTGGAACTTCAGATGATGTTCCAGGAGAGCCTTTCCCACAGAGATAGTCAGGAAACAGGACTCTTTATAACAAGTCTCATGTGCATAACAGAGGCCTTTCATTTGGTGTTTTCTCCACAATATTACAGAACTGCTAAAACATGTTTTTCAGACAGACATATGTGCCACCATTTACTGTTAAGAGTACTGATGAGAATGGGTCCTGTGGAAGTGGCATGTCTGTAGCAGAGGATTGAGAATGGAAAAAACAAATGCCTTCTGTCTGTGCCTAACACCATGTCTTCCATTTGCCCTCATGGCAGGCATGTGATGCTGAGAAGAAAGAAAGAAGCCACTGCACTTCACAGTGAGTTCAAAAGGTCAGCACTGTTGAAAAGAGTAGGAGATTGAGGCTAGCAGTGATATATGTAAGGCACAGAAAATGCATGCCTGATACTGTTTATAATTTCCGGTATTTTACTGTCCACTCACAGAGCTCACAGTCCTATTTTCCTATCACAGTATCTGCTAATTCCCCATGTATACATACTGACAGACTAGTTAGGTATCTCAGATCAGTTTGAGTGTTCTTTAAAGTTTACAAAGTTTGAAATTCTCCAGTTTCTTACTTTAAGATATATTTTCTGTAATCAAAATTATGTTTTCTTGCTGAACCACCTCTGGTTTTTTCATTGTCCATTCTGAAGTATGGACACCAGAGGGGACATGATCAATAATCACATTAATAGCATAGCCAGAAATGAAGATCACCTCTTATGTATCTTTTCTGTTCCTCTTTACACCTGTGATATACCTGACATAAGTGATCCCATATTATCTCTTTCTGCTATGGAAAAAAGAGCTGTTCATCTAGGCTACATGCAGTTTAGTCTTCAAGTGCAACATGAGCCATCACTGATTTTAAATTTAGCATATGTAAATGATTTGTTACTTTCCTTCAGACTTCTTCTTTTCTCTACTTCATTGTTTTATATTTATACTTTAAAGCAGATGGAACGATGCACTCAGAAGAGAACTGCTCAGCCACTGTAGCTGAAAAGACCAATGCCAGTGTTGCTTTGTAGGTCTTCTCTTTTGAGAAGAGGAAAAAGTGATCATTATAATGCAAATAGTTACTACTGTGTCTAAAGCCTATTATTAGCTGAGATTGTGGTTTTCATCCTGTTATTGAAATTGTAAATACTGTTGTATCTAATAGTATAAATTAGATAGTTCACAAATGGGACTCAATAACAAAGGACATGGAAGAGGCTGAGGTACTCATTGTTGTCTTCACCTTGGTTTTCCTTGGTAAGATTTGTCTCAGGATTCCTGGGCCCCTGTGTCCCATCAGAAAATCGGGAGTGGTGAAGACAGTCTCATAAGACACCTGCTCGTAAGAGCAGGATCCAGTGGGGAGGGGGAAGTCCTGAGGACTAGAAAAAGCAAGTATCAGTCCTGTTTTTGAGAAGCACAAGAAGGATCTGGGCCAGTCAGCTTCACTTCAGTGCCTGAGGAGGTGGTGGAGCAAATAATGCTGGAAACCATTTTCACAGGAATGAAGGACAAGAAAGACTGAAGGTAGTTGGCATGAATTTGTGATTATAAAAATCATGCTCAGCTCACCTTCTAAGATGAAATGACTTGTTCATGGATGAGGAAAAAGCAATGGCTCTTGTTTATTTTGATGTAAGCTTTTGACAGATTCTAGATAACATTTTTGTAGGCAAACTGATAAGGTGGGGACAAGCTGAGAGGACAGTGAAGTGGATTAAAAACTGACTGAACTTTGAGCTCAAAGGGTTTTGATCAGTGACATTAAGTACAGCTGGAGGTCAGCTTTTTGTAGTGTACCCAGTTAATTGTATATGGCATTAAAAATAGTTTTTTAATAGGCATTTTTTTAATCAATGCCTACTATTTTTCTTATTTAAATAAGAACATGTCCTCAGTAACTTCTTGGTTTTGAAAGAAACGTCCAGTGATAACCTGAAAGTATGACCACTTCTGAGCACCAGAAACACTTTTAGGGTGAATGCTTAATGATGTCATTATTTTTCAAGAGAAGTTCTCCTCACAGCAGATATAGAGCTAACACAATTGAAGGCACATGCTTGCTTCCTTGCTGTGATTCTCAAGAAAATACCGTAGCCTCATATAGCTCCATACAGACAGCCTGTAACATAAGTAGTGTGCCTGTTTAAGGAGTGTGGTGAGCACTAGTGAAAGCATTGCTCAGCTGGCATGTGCTCCCACAAATTTTGTGTCACAGCTTCCCAGCAAAATCCCATATCTGGAAAGAACAACATACTGCAGGACATGTGCGATGAAGGTCTTTCACTTTTAAGGAGAAGCAGTACATTTGAGGAAAGAGCCTTGTTTTTCTCAGGAGAAATGTAAATCCCTTTTATTATTCTGTTTGAGTTCGGGCCTTGTCTATGCCGAATAGCATTTCCCAGTGCATGGATCAAGAAATATAACTCAGCAAACCCTGCAAATGCAAGCAGATTTCTTTCGGTTGTGGAGATAAGGGTGTTTCTCTGAACTATCAGTATTATTACAGCATCTGCACTAAGGATTTTGCTGGCCTTGATAGCCACCAGAAATGGGAGGAGTGGGGCTGACGCCCCTGCCTTTCATAAGCGTGCCAAGCAGACTAAAACTACATGCATGAAGATCACTTCTTATGAAGAAACTTGTATGCCATAACTATTTTCATTTAAATTCAAAGGTCTTAGAGAAAAAATAGTTGCTAATCATCAGCTAAATCCCAGGCCCATACTGAATTCAGTAGGAGAGCTTTTCATTCAACGTACAGTTTGCTTAGGAGTTAATGACAGTATCTGTTCCCATTTGATTTCAGCAGGTTTCAAATGTTAATTTTAAGTAATCACAGCAATCTATAATTAATGCAACTCTGACCTTCTTTGGCTTATGAAATATGCTTAGAATCTGTCTGTGCTGATAAGTAAAGTGGACCACGCCAGCCTGTCCCTGCAAGGCAAGAGCCTGAGTGTGGCTCACACATAGCCGTTTAGATGCCATATGTGAGCTTCAAGGGGTCTCACTCAAATTACATATTGGAAATAGTTTGATGCTGTTCCCTGAGCTGTCCTCAGACTACCTGGAGGAGTGGTAGCAGTCCAGGTTGTTCAAGGGAGTGTGATTCTAATTAAAGAGTATGGAGTATTTTATTGTAGATCTTGTGGCTGGGTCCGTGCTCAGATCATGTTTGATTTACTATTGGACTTTACCAGCACGGAAGTGGTTTGTAGGTTTTTTTTTAAATTGGTCAAAACCTGTTGTATACTCTCCATTGTGAACTGATACTTCCATTCATTACAGAATTACAGTTCTGCATACTGTAAAAGACAGTGAGAGTTTGTGGAAATATGAAGTCATCTCACTTGTAAAGGTATGTAAAAGGTATTCTGTTCCTGCTACATAGCTTTACATAAGGAGCCAGCCTCTCCTTAGCAGTACCCACTGCTAAGAACAGTAGAACAAGAGCATTGGTCACAAGCTGAAACACAGGAAATTCTATTTGAACATTAGAAACCACTTTTTTTCCTGTGAGGGTGGACTACGTGATCTTGCAAGGTCCCTACCAACCTCAGCCACTCTGTGATTCAGTGGTTCCATACATTACTTCATCACTACAGAGCATCTTCTGCAAGATCTCAAGGGCCTTTAAAAAATCTAATAATTACATAGTTTATTTGGTGGTTATTTGATAGTCAAATTTGTAAAGCTCATCTACATAAGAGAAAGGCATGGAGAGAAAAATTTAAGGATGAAGCAAAATCCTGTTCAAGTTATACATCGTTAACTCTGATTATGATTTCACACTGGCTTTATAGCAGTAAAACGCCACTGACTGCAATGGAGTTGTCCCTACTTAATACCACTGCTTGGAGAAATAGGCTGGAGAGTAAACTCATCAGAGACAAATGTTGATTTGGCGCTAATACCACTACTGTGAGAAGTAGGCTGAGCCCATGTTTTCACATCTGTTTTTCTCTAATGTCATCAGGCAGCCTGACTACTTGGCTTCACCATCTCAGATTGAGGGGGTGAAGGTCTTTTGTCTTGGCTGGACATAGGCTGGTTTACCAGGCTTTCCCAAAATATACTAGACCAAATAGCAACCCCTGTGAGGTAGCAAAACTGCCTCAGTAAATAATTATATTTACAAATAAATAAATAAAAGCAAGAATGGACAGTTGCAGAAGAATTTGGGGAGAGAAGAGCTCATCAAAAATAAGCTTTTGGTGTTGCCTGTGTACCAGCTGGTGATTCTTTTCCCAGCAAATCTCCTACTGTCATAACAGCACATAAGAATTTCACCATGTTACAACCCAGACTCAAGGGTATGGGCCAGCCATACCCTCTCCTTCCCTCAGTGTTTGCACTCCATTTTGGATGCAGGCTTGCACCTGAACTGCATCCATTTATTCTAGCCTAGAAACTCCCAAGAATCCGTTGTCAATTCAACCTGCTCATGTAAATTAAGGAAAATACCAAATTCAAGAAGCAATTTTGCATAAATGTTTTTCTCACCAGCAGCTGGTTTTACAGTATCCAACAGAGCAGTCACAGCATTGCTGAGGCAGTGCAAATACTAATATTGCTGTTTGCTTCTTTATTTTTAATGTAATACCTAGATCAGTGTGCTGCTTTCTTCATATTTATCTGTTGCACATGGAATTAGTGAGTCGTAGGCTTATCCCCGAGTTTGTGTTACTCAGGACCAAGGTGGTTAACACAAAAAAGAAAATAATATCTAGTTCTCTTGCACTTAACACCATTGATTTGCTCAGTCTCTTGAGCCTAAGTCAGACTAAGGTTCTGAAAGTCCATTTCCTGCTTATGGAGGGGGGTCAGGACGTTGCCTATTCTAATCCTGGAAGTTGTGGAGTTTTTTGGTTTGGTGCCCAAAGCCTGTTTGAATAAGCACGCTGCCATTCCTATATGAAAGAAATGAAAAGCATTAATTTTAAAAGCCCCAACCCATGATAGAACCAAATGGGATTTTCTTCATTTTCAGGGCTTTCCTTCACATTTTTGTGTTGGGTGGAAATGTTGCTACAAATTTTAAACTGGAGAAAAGCTTCTGAACTGTGAATGTCTGGTAATGAATAGCTTTCAAATCCAATTTAATCTTTGGAAAAACGAAACAACTTTGCTGCCCTACTGCACCATCTACAGGCAGAAAAACCCCCATGCTCGTGTTACAAAATGTTTTAACTGTTTCAAGCACTTTCTTTAATCATTGCAATTAATACATAAAGCTGGAATTTTTATTTTTTCATCTTAATTAGTATGAGGCTTCTATGCCTTTTGTGTGTAAAATGACATTTCCCACAACTTTAAATACCTTGTACACTTGGGCCAGGGAGCTTTGCCTCTGCAAACCATGTGCTAATTTGGATCTCATCACGGGGATGTAGAAAACAAAATTGGCTTGGTCCTTTATTGCAGTTTAGGCATTTAATGGGATGTAGATAAAAGCTGTTGCATTTATCATATGTCACACACTTTTTCATAAAGACACCTACATAGGGATTATGATTAACATCAACTCGGTTGTCACCACTATGCCTTTTTTACCCATGATTCCTCACCGGCTAGAGTTAAAGATATTCTTAAAATGACCTAGAAAATGCTGCTTCCCTTTCCCACAGCAAATAAAACCCTGCTAAATATTCTCGTATATCATTATGATAAAACGGGAAGGGAAAATTTAATGCCTGAGCTTGTAAAATATGCTCTAGTTTTGCAAGGCTGTTTAAAAAGTGAATATTATTAGCATGTGAGGCTACAGTAGCTGCACATCTGTAGCTGCTGTTAGCTTAAATCTAACATGTGGTTTGGGTGCCCATGCTCTTTAAGTAAACAAATAGGAAAAATACGACGTGAAACTGATGGATCAAATCTCATGAACTTTTTTAGGAAGAAAGCAGACCTTTCTTAGTTGTTTTTACCTTCCTGAAAAGATATTGTTTAAAAAATTATATCCAAATGAAATAACATCCTTCTTAGTGGTAAATAGATACATGCATTCTGTCAATAAAATCTGAAGGAATTGAAGTGATTTTGTTCTGGTAGGAGAACAACAGGCTAAAGTCAAGATCACCTATCTGCTTGGATTTTAGCCTCATATGAAGTGTCTCTGCTGGGAAATCTGTGGAGCAAGAACATTATTTGATGCTGGATATGCAGCATCTAGAGGTAGTAAGGCATGGATACTGTTTACTGGGTTTTTTTCCATTCATATAATGAAGACTTCTGAAAATACTGCATGTTTTTCATCTGTTTTTACACATCTTTGCCTAGAAAATTATTATTTTGCATTTTGATTTGTGCCTAGCTCTCTCTTCCTTTTTCTCTAAGCTGCTGTGCAGCAGTGCTGGTTTCTGATGTTGAGCTGGCATGTTTCACCCCGTCTTCCATATTCAGCAGAGGCAGAAGTCCCTTCCATATGTGGTTTGTGGAGTGTTCTGGGATTCTTTCTGGATGAAAGGTGTGATATGAATATAAGATACTGTTCATTTCCCTTTTTTCTGCAGCATACACACAGTACTAATAAGTTATCCTTTCATCTTGAGCTCCCCTGACTAAATTGTCAAACATCTCAGTAATACCATGAACGTTTGCTTCAGGCAGTCATAATCAGTGTTCTGTCTGCTCCTTCCTTACAAAAGGATGGCTATTCTCCAGGCACACAATTGACTCTCCTGCTACCAAATGCCTCTTCTTATCATCCTTGATAGCTTCTCTTACAATTCTCCTTGAGTTTCCTTGCTTCAGTCTAATCCTCTAGATCTCATTCAACTTCCATTTCCCATTTGCCATGTTGGTTCACTGCAGTACATTGTTAAGTCTGTGCTGATCCTGTATCCTGAGCAAAAAGGACCAGCATAGGGATACTTCTTTGGACTTCTGAGTCTTCTTTCTTTCTTCCTTCCTTCCACTGTGTTTAGATAGCAAAGGCTCTATCCTCTTTAGGCAGAGTACTATGAGGAAAGCAATAACCAGCTTCTCCAAGCTACCTAAGCAGCACGTCATTCTCTTAGAGAGAAGCAGAACATACTTGCTTTTCTGCCCAGCTCTGTGGGAAAGGGAATAATTAGCCTTGTTAAGCTACAAGGCCAGCAGCCCCTTGCCTTCCCTGTCCTCCCCTCACTTGACCCCAGTGTTTTAGAGCTGCAGCAGTGCCTGGGTAAATACAGCTGAGCAGGCAGTCTCTCCCAGCTGTGCCCACAATGCCGCTCCCTGCCCCTTCTGTGGTGCTGCCCTGACACCCACCCAAAGCTGCACAATTGGCCCTTGAGAGCTCTGATGGGGAAAGCAGAGTATGGAGGGTCACTTCCTCACACTCCCTGTTTTTCATTCCTCATGATTTTAGCTCAATTAATTTTCTCTCATGTTCCTGAACCCTGTTGCATTCAACTTCAGGCTATGCAGGCTGCTTTTCCTCCTGACACGCTGCCATCAGGTGGTAGGTAGTGTGTCGCTCACGGGAGCAAGAACTCATCAAGGAAATCGACGAGCTGCAGTGTCCCTTTGGGGTCAGGCAAACAAGTCTTGAGGAGTTTGTTAAATGAGGGATGGGCCTATGCTGTCATGTAAGGGATAATACAGGAATAAATAAATGCCTATAAATATTCAGATTTCTGATATTTGAAAATGATCCACTTCAATCACTGTGCCCAATTTGGTCGAAATACATCTTTCTTTACTTCTCATTACTTTCCCAAGTCACCATTTGGGCTGCAGTGTAGCAGGCTGGTATATATTATGGCACACAATCTAGCTTCCCTCACTTCCCTAAGTGTAAACTGGGACTATATCCATAAGAGCCAGTGGTGGTGTCATCGTATAAAACTCATGTGTGTATGATCAAAGGAGTGCTTGTTTTTCTTTCCCCACAGCTCATAACAGAGCTGAGAAATACAGAACCATTTTGATATTTAAAAACCATTTGATATTTAATCAGAACAGAAGCTTGGCATAAGAAGAGCATAGGCATATAGCTGAGCTGAGCTTTGGGAGACATTAAAAATGAATTATGGTGATAAAGAACAGCTGTATTCTTACATCAGAAACCATGGGGACAAATAATTAATTTGCTTTCATTAATCTCCCAATTCTTTCCTGGCAAAAAGTCCAGAAATGCTTAGACTACAGATCTAATTGCCATGAAGTGAGTGCATGTATTAAGAGACTGTATCAATTATTGGGCTGTCAGGTGTCTTTATGAAAGCTGATTTCAGCTCTTGCAATGTTAAGACACCCACTCACCTCCACCCACCCTGCCTGTTTTTTGTTGCCTACTAGCAGGAAGTCTGGAGAAAAGAAGGTGATAAAATGTTGATGATCATTTTCTTATTCAATAAGTCTGTTTCTGAATCTTGGCTGAGCAGAGCTGCGCACAGCTGTGAGGTGGATGAGGGAAGCAGGGTACAATGTCAACTCCCTCTCGAAAGACAGCACTATGGAGGCCACAGCATGTTTGTCTCCCTTGTCATTCTAGACTATGGAAAATAGTCATCCCTAGGTTTAAATTTGATGGCTTATGTGTGGTTTAAATTAAATAAATCAATCAAACCAATTGATTGGATAAGTGTGGGAGCTGGGTTGGGTGTCAGAAGAGAAGGGTACTGGTGGGGTAGTGGGGTTTGTACCCAGTGTTTTTGAAGGGGTGACAGAGACTCTACTTACCATGCTGGAGAAGGACACTGAGCACTTTCTGCCCTGAGGAGTGCACATTGGAGGACAGGGAAAATGCCAGGACACACTGAGCTCGCCCTGGCTTCTAATGAGCCATCCTGTGCAACAGCCCCTTGCAGAAGGGGGCTTGCCACTGTATTCTGTGCCCAGCAGTGGCCTGTAATGGGATGTGTGGTAGTGGGCTTGTTTGGAGGGAAAATACGTTCAAGGCTCTTTCTAGCTTGCCTATGCTTCAGGTGGAGCCTTCCATCTATGCCTCTGATGCTGGAGTGTAACGTGGGTTTACATTTGGAGAAAGATAGGTACATACACATACAGAGCACATGTATAAGAAAACTTTACATCACAAACACTCCTGTTGCACCAAGCCTACAGACTGAGGAAAGTTTTAGGAAGTGATAGACATTCAAAGGATAGAATGGGACTCCTGGGAAATACAGGCTAAACCTCAGCTGGTGTAGATCTTCTGAAGGATATAGACCTTATATTTATAATTTATTGAGTGCTTTTGGATGAGTCAAGTTTTATTTCAGTGGCAGGCAGATCAGAAATCTTGGCATTCTGTTTTTTGTCATGAAGCAATCTTGACAAGTATATATGGCTGGTACTTAAAAATTCCTACTGTGTCGTTGAAACACTTCCAGGCATCATTTAATCAGGTGAAGGAGATCTTAGCTCACTCCTTGTTCTCATTCAGTTTTGCCAATTATAGCTTGTCTAGAATTTTGTCTCCTCTTGCAAACATCTCTTCAATTCTTGCTAATTTCTGCAGCTAGACCAAGTGATTAAAACCAACCTTTCTGGCATGCACAGTATGTGCTGTCTGTCTGTGCACCATGCTGGCTGTGCTGGTAATCACTGTGAGCCCTCCGGCCCGGCTGGATGTCAGTCTGGAATTTGTTTAGCATGGGCTGAGAGGGTTTGGGAGGTGGGGGTGCAAGAGCCCACAGACCCTACTTACGGGCACAGGGCTTGTGTAGCTCAGGGAACACCGAACCAGACAGCCACCTTTGCACCACCGGCTGGCCAAGCTGAGAGCTGGCCTCTGTGTTTGGCCTTGCCATGTGGCCAGTGCTTGAATGTATTTCATAGAATAATGGAATTATTTAGGTTTGAAAAGTTCTTTCAGACCAGCCATTTAGCCCCACACTGAACTGTGTCCCCGAGTGCCACATCTACACATCTTTTAAATATTTCCAGGCATGGTGACTCAACCATTTCCCTGGGCAACCTGTTCCTCGACAACCCTTTCCGTGAAGAAATTTTTTGTAATATCCTACCCTAACTTCCCCTGGCGGGACTTGAGGCCATTTCCGAAGGATTCCCGCTGGACAATGGGGATGCCACAACTTCCATATTCTGGTTTTGTGTGCTTTGTTTTGTTAGTTGTTTGTTGGGGGTCTTTCCAATTAATACAGAATGTTAGCAACACGGAAGGAAGCGATTTATTCCCGGGATTCCTGAGCCCCGCCGTTCGCATCCCCGCGGTGGATGCGGTGCCCGGGTGCGTGGCGGTGGCGGCGCAGCCTGCAGAGGGCGCTGCACCCCCGCCCTGTGCCCGCCGCTGCCATTCCCTTTTCCCGACGGGGAAGAGGAGCATTTACACCGGGTAGCGTCTCTCCGCTGCTTTTCTCCCAGCCTGCTGGCGACAGAGGAAGTCACCCAATCCACTGTCATCTGTTTGGCTGAATAACATGCAGTTCATTTGCGTGGCATGTGATTACAAGGTTCTAGAGGACACTAATTAGGAAGAAAATCTGGGGAGAGAATAGGGATTAGAGAGTATCCGTCAGTCAGATGCCTGTCAGCCAGCAGAATAATAATAATTAATCGTGATTAACAATACTTTCTGTGTCAGTAGTGCACTTATCTAAGGACTCTACAAGCGTTTTTTGTTTAATCTGTGCAACTCCTTCTGAGGAGGATAGACCTGATAAAATATTTAGAACTGAATTTGCAAATGGCATTTCTGAAATGAGACCCCTAAGGCAGTTGTATACAAGTGCCAAAATAAAGTGCCTGGTTTTGAGACGTGCTGAGCATCTGCAAAGCCCGGAGTCAGTGTGCTGGTGTTACCTCAGATGCCTTTCAGCATAGACAACACAGGTACCCCCTTTTTTCCTGGTGAAGGACAACATTTCGACTAATGAAATGCAAGCCGTGCTGGGAAATGCAAGTCTGATCCTGTGGCCTTGCCTGGATTTTCCGCTCATCTCTACTGTTTGCATGCATGCATGCCTGCAGTCTGCAAGGAAACAGCCTGATCACACAGGCAGGGCCAAGTTCTTATGAGTAAGCTGTGCACAGGTTGGGGATGTGCAAGGCAAAGAATGCCACAGGCCAGTTCACCTGCAAGTACTCCAGTTTCAACTATTCTTAACTGTGGCGTGAATGCTTTGAATACATCTGGGGCACTGCCAGCAGTGCTGTTTGCAGGACTCAGTGTACCCACTCCACCTAAATCAGCTCCAATTATCATTGTACAGGCATTGTCCAAAGCATAAGAAGTGTTCTGGTGAACAAAATGCCAAGTTGCCTTACAAGTCAAATTCTGAGTCATAACCAAAACAGCAGTGCTGAGAAAAAATAGCCAGCAGTTTTGAGAACTACTTTTTGTATTATATCTATATGTTTTTTTCAGGGTTTTATGCCTAAGGTAGGATCTAAGGATGTGAAATCCCATTTTTAGAAGTAGCTGAAAAAACCCCGAAACAACACACAAAAACCCCTCCTCCCAAAAAACCCAGACCAAAACAAAACAAAACAAAAAACAAAACGAGGTTTTGAGCTCGCATGTACAATGTCTTGCTGCCACGTTGCCCACACACAGATGATTTCTGTCATTTTCATACTCAGCAGCCCTGAAATCAGAAGCATTACTGCCTTAAAGCTCAGACCTCTAATCTCTCCAGGCTCACTGGATAGATACATGCCATTTCAGGTGAAAAGTGTTTGCTTTGTCCATCTAATAATGGATGCTGCTCCACCTCCTGCAGACCTGGCAATTTTTTTGCTAACACAAGTTGACTGAATAAAAGCAAAAAAACCTATGCCACAAATGACTCTTTGCAACATATAGCCCTTCCTGGCCTGTGTTCAGCCTTTTTTGTCCTTTTTTTCCATCACAATCATAACAAAGAACTGGTATACTCTGTAGGGATGGAAGCCTAAATTATGCCATGTGATCTCCTAGGTCTGTAGCATAATGGTAGAAATCCTCCAAGTTCTGTAACAAATGCAGATTAGTTAGAAAATCCCTCTTTAGAATTGATTTAAGTATGGAAAGAAAAATAGATCCAGTGTTGCAGGTCTAGTGCTATTTATTTAAGATCAAAAAATTTTCCCTCTCTTTATTTTTTTCTGGTTCTCAGATATTCTATTTTTGCCATGCCACAGTGCTTTTGAACCAGAATAACACTAACCCCTGGAAAAAGACAGATATAGGACAAAAGGTTAGGAGTCCTGGCAGTGGGCAAAGAGGCAGTACATAGATTTGCAATTTCCCTTTTGAGTCTCAGACTTGTCACTGCTTTGTAAGCAAATGGGCAAACTTCACAATCCTCCTAGCTGTTGTTTCAAGTTGTCTGGGAATATGGTCAGAGCCTTCTAAACTGGTGACAATCAGATACTAAAGTCAGTAATAATCTCTACTGTGAGGCCCAGTGCTTTTCTTCTGTCTTTAAAGATAAAATTCTGCTGTTCTGTTCAACACAACACATGAAAATGTTATTTGTAGATTTGGCAATGTGGCTGGAGAGGTTTCTGGGGTACTGTGAGCCCACTGTGACTTTTCTCCAGTGCTCAGCTGGGGATATGTAACTTAAGCTCCTGCAGAAATCTTTCTTGCATTTTGTACAGAAGGGTCTTTTTATTTCCACAGATGCCTTTCTATCCTATAGGAAATGTCAACTGTGCTGTGACTAAATCCACTTAAACTGCAGTTACCCCAGTGCTTCAGAGGACAGTATCACTCGGGGCACGGAGTGAAAGTTCATCCATTAGGAAAGAGTTTGCCATGATTTTGCAAGGCACAGCAGTAACCTGGTAACCGACATATCCATTTCTGTTACATTTTCTAGGTCAGCATGAATCATTCTTAAGGGAGAAAATTTAACCAGGCAAGTTGAGAGTGCTGTAACTGCTCTGCACTCCACCTCCCCCAGCTAGTTCTGCCCAAGGAGAGGCTTTCGGGGCACATGGTGTAGTCAGGGAAATGCAGTCCCTATCCCCTCCTCATCCTCTTGGGATGCTGTGCTGCTGACAGCAGAGCTAACAGTGGTTCTGGTTCCAATGATCCCACCCCTGGCATGCCACTAAACAAATGCAGAGTAAAATGAGAGAATAAAGCAATTTCAGTCTGAGTCAGGAGGTGCAGATGTAAAGGCACAAGGAACCAGTAGGAAGACACTGTTCAGAATGAGAGGCAGATTCCAAAGTAAGGTGCCAGGCAGAGAGGCAATTCTGTTATACACCCTAGTCTACTCCTATATTGGACACGTGAAGGAATCTGCAGTCTTGGAAGTAGTAAGAGTTCACCCATTACACACATTCAAAGATAGTGATGTAAGTATGAAAACAATTCTCTTCCGTATGCTGTGAACAACAGCATCAGTGATTGACACATCTCTCTGTTATCCAAGGAGTAATACTTACCAGCAAGACAACAGTGTATGGCATGTAAATTTGACCATGCTACACTCTTTTCTTTGATGTTATCTCTGAAGATACAGTGGGCCATGGTCTTGGCTACTTTCAAACCTTACGCTCTCATGCCATAAAGGCAGAAAATGTGCTGGCAAAGGTTAGTGACTGCAGTGATTTGGTCTGAGGACCAACAGAGCATGACATACTGAATAACATTTGGTCTTGGTTCAGCAGTTTGTGGGCAATGAGCATCTCTCAGCAGGAATAAACCATGAAAACCACAGAACTCATCTTCTTCAATTACACACAGTATTTCTTAACCTAGAGTTATCACCAATTAGGCAAATTCTTTTCTCTAGTGATGAACTTCTTTTTTGACCTTTAACAGGATACTCTACTTCCCTGTGCCTCAGTTTCCACACAGGGGATAAAAATATTCCTTTAACTTGCAGAGATGTTGTGCTGATTAATTAACTCCCAGCTGCACTTTCCAGACTCTTGAGATGAAAAGTGCAATGTATGTATTTCCTTTTAAAACTATATTTTACTATCTTGCTGAAAAAGGCATAATTTGGACCACCGCCAGTGTGGGAGGGAGGAGTTCTCAGCAGTCATAGGAAATTAGAACGAAGCATATCTTGTTTACCCCTCAAACCCTGCACTTCCAGCACTTGCTCAATGCTCATTGTAAGACCAGAGTATCTGCAAAGTACCTGCTCTCTCTATCTAGGTTTAATCTTGGCTAAATATTATCCAAGGAACAAATTGTGACAGCTGCTGTTCAAACACTGGGCCTTCTGTTGATGTCAGTAGTTGTATGAGAGATGAATTTGGCTTGCTGTCCCATTTTAATGAGTGCATGAGTGTGTGTATCTCCTGTGCGTAACACTGAGACAGCGTTAAAACAGGTCAGGATTTGGTTTAAATCCTTCAGTCTCTGGGACTGTCTTATTTCCTGCTGAAGAGATCAGCTCTTCAGCAAAATGTGTGTCACCATAGCAGAATCAGGGGTGCCATCTGCAGTTAGAAAGCTGGGCTTCACAAAATGATCCATTTGCTTTCAGTGACTGCATTGCATCTCCTCATGAAGCCTCTTGGATTACAGAATCACTGAGTGTTCTGAGTTGGAAGGGATCCACAAGGATTATTAAAGTCCTAGCCCTGCACAGGACAGCCCTGAGAATCACACCTTGTGCAGCCATGGATGTGGGCTGTGATTTTGGTCCTGGTTTGTTCTGTGAGCAACACTCACTGTTTCTCAGACTGCTGTGCAGTGTAAAATGAGTGTGGTTTTTTCTTTTTATCCACCTCTGCAACATCCCCAAAAAAGTGTGTGACAGGGAGAAATAGCTCTACCTATTGGAGGACAGACAGGCTCTAAAGTGAATTTTTAGGTACAAAGAATGTGTGGGTTGAGTGAGTAGCTGAGCAACATCTGAGAAGCAATGGAAATCAGAGTTTTCCTAGATCTAAGATGTTTAAATTTTTCAATGGAGAATAACTGTGACCCGTTGTAACAAAGCTGAATGTTTTTTTGGACTGTGTATAAACCCTTGATTTTGGCAAATAATGGCTGACTGGGAAGCTGGAAGCCGTGTGCTGTGCATGCAGTCTGTAAGCCTTTTTTCATTCTGAATGTTGGTTCAAGTAATCTTTCTTTGACAGCTCATTTGCATCTAAGCTATCCCCAAAGAGTCTGAGAGTTTGGAAATAATAGAGATGACATTTGGGTAAAGCGTTTAAAAATGCACAGCAGCAGCATGCTCGGAGGCTTGCATTAACAAGCAGAAATGAATTCTGAAAGTGAGCTACAAAAAAAAGAAGAGAATCTGTCTGAATGAAGTAAGTTTCACTGGGCATCTGATGACTAAGTAGGAAGCGTTTTGTGCCAAAACCTGGGAAGGTAAGCGTTACTCTCAAGATGACAGTGCCAGAAAATAAACCAACACCAATGTGGCTTATGGCTAGAACACAGTATTGAGCACAGCATACTCCCAACCTCTGTGAAGTACTCCATTGAGAAAATTGCTTGCAAATCAGGCTGAATGGCAATGGAAAAACAGGGCAACAGAATGATTCCAATGAGCCAAAAAAATTATGTGATTTTAAGTGTTCCTGTCCTCTAGCACAGGCATGGTGCCAGCAAATCTGTTCAAGCAAGCTTTGAGGATTAGGGCGATGCAATTTTGCTAGTTCCCAGGCAGCTGATGTCATGTGCAACTCAGGAGATGTTGCCGGATACCAGTAGGGTATATCCTGACAGGAAAAGAGATGGTGGCTGCTGTGTTTGGCAGAAAACTGTTTGTGCCAGGATGGGTACATTAAAACTGTCTTGGTGAATGTAGCTCCATGCAACTGAAGCAACACAGAATTGGAGGTTTCAGGAGCATTAAAGTTCATTAACTGGATTTACCACTGGTGTTTCCATGATGTTGAGAATGTTCTAATTTTCACTCCTACTGATATTGTCACAGTTTGTAAGGAGAGCAGTTCAGCTGAGGGGCTGGTTTTACAAACATATAGTAAGAGACAGCATTTGCCTGAAAGCTTATTAGTCCAAATGGGGTGAACCTAATAAAGAATTGAAGAAAACAAGCAAGATGAGGGGAGGAATTGCCATGAAATAAAAGGATAGATTAGGGTGAAGCCAGAACTATGAAGTTCAGCATCATGCCAGTAACAACTGTGCAGAGCTGCTCAGTGGATATAAACCACAACAGGACCAGCTTTATATATTCATTTTGCAAAGCATAATTGCCTTCATAAGGGAAGGCAATGTTAGGCCCTCTGAATAAAAAGCACAAAAGCACTCAGGAAGTTGGCTCTAAAATGGGCATTTTGGGCTCTGGAATGTTACAAAAATATATTTATTTGTTGAGGAAGGATGGAGATGAAATTCAAGCTACAGAGTCAGGACCCAGCTATGAGTATCTGGACCTAACCTGGCTAGGGTTGATGCTCTATTTATGTGTTCACTGCAGCCTTGACCCAGGGCTCACTTCTGCCCAAACTCCTTCCTGTTGCTGTCTATTCTAAACAAAACAGAAATTGGTTATAAAGGTCATTGATTTCAGTGATTTATCCTTGCTTGATTTCCACATGCTGGAACATACATACCTGGAGCCTTTTTTCGGAGCTTTCTTTGTCTTCAGTGCCATAAACAGCCAGCCTGCGGTCTGAGCTCCTTTGCCTGTCAGTATCATGCTCAGGAGCACACAAAAGCCAGAAACACTCATATAAATTACCTGCAAAGAAACATCAAAGGCAGTAAGTGAGTGTTGAGTGTTCTCATCTGTTTCAATGAGCAGCCATAGCACGGCAGAGCTCCCACAGAGTGCCAGTGTAGCCTCTCCTATTTCCTTCAGACCTCTCACCCCAAATAGTGCCTGTTCAGTATTGCTGGTGTCTTTTAGATCCAGAGGAAACACTTGAATTATAAAAAGTTAATAGTGTTCTTCAGTAATACAGGAGCAGGAGTCTTTGATGCCTGTGCTCTTGCCTGGAAGGTCCACAGACTCACTCAAGTCTAGATGCAGGTAACAAGCCAGCAGGTGAAGCAGCATGGGCAGCAGGGATCTTGGGCTTAGCAGGACTAAGGCTTGTGAGGCTCCAAGCTAACACAGCAACACAGACAAAACCCCTCTACATGACAAATCACTTTTTTGCAGAGGTCATTTTGCCATTAGGGGGCCTTTGTACAGAGAATCTGTAATAAATAACTCAGAAGGGAACAGGATTTTCTCTGTGGTAAGAAAGATGGAGATTTTGAGAACTTATCCTCTTCCTTTTATTCTTGAACAGAATATCAGCCTTCTTAGTTCAGTACCTGCCCTCTTCCTCTGTTTCCCAAGCACTTTCCCCTCTCAAAAAGGGCTAGTTCCAGGTGAGGAACTAGCTACTTGGACACTTAAGGAGCAGGCTGAAGAAACACCGGTTTTGATAACTGGTGTTTCAAGAAACACAAACTTTTTATGTTCAAGATTTTGGGAATTCCTATGGGGAATAGAATAAGTGAGATCCTACCTCAGAAAAAAATTGAAATATCCTGCTCACCCAACTGCTATTCTTGGATGGAATACAAGTAAAAATGTCATGAAAGACTCAGATGGAATAGTCATTTAAAAGAGAGTTTCTTGTTAAACAAACAAATATTTTTAAAACCCCAGCAGGATCAGTTTAAGGAGGAGGCAGCTGATTATTGATAGATTTTATACTGAGGTTGTAAAGAATCTCAAAGCCAAATGATTTGTCAAGTAAAAATTTTGTGTTCATCTACTAAAGCTTTAATTATTTTCCACTCTTTTGTTTCTGTCTTTTTTGTCTTTTCAACAAGGATTTGAGAAATTTTGAGTTAAATATGTATGGAAGTCTTTAAGCTTGGAATTTTTTTTAAGGACTCTGCTGAACCCAACCCATTTCAGAGTATGGCCAGCTGTAGTGAGAACAAAGGAAAAAGTAAACAGCAGAGAACAAGAGACATGCTCCTCCCCATAGAAACCACAGTTCAGAAATACAGATAGAAGTCGCTGGAAAGTTCTGTGGCACTCCTGGGTTTTATTTTGGAGTGGGGAGCTGAAGAAATATTTATTTTCAGACTTAGGTCAGGGAATAAGGAGCCAGTGAAATGACTCATAATATCCTAAACCTGCTAAATAAAACTTGTTTGAAATGACAGCCCACTGGAGAGCACAGTGTCTCTTGAATCAGTTTAGAGCCTCAGTATAAAAAATTCTGTGATCACAAAAATACCTAAAAGGCTTTTTCATTTCCGTAGTGCTTCAGCTCCTATGGATTCCATATCCTCCCAAACAGAAGAAAGTAGGTGACTTGCTAGTTCTTTGGACTAATGTGAGAAACAGGCTATAGCTTTATTTTAAGAAAGTGAGGGTGGATGTGCCTCTTTGGTCCACATCCTATCTGAGAAAATACCTTTGTTGTTTGGGAACAGGCAACTGTAACATGCCTTGATGGATTTTGCAAAGGAAGGGAATGTGCTGTTCACTTGTCTCTAACTCTAGCCCTAACTCCCTTTAGAGCAAGCACTTCTCACAAACAGGCTGCAGACTGTAAAACACAATGAAATTCACAAAATCTATTAATAGTCATTGACTACAAAGGGCTCTGGAGAGATTCTTGAATGCTTTACTACTACGGTAATTTCCATGTTTTTTCTAGATTTTATTCCTTCAGGCTTCTCCACAATATTTCCATATCACCCATGTCACAGGTTTTATCTAGGGAACAGAAAGACAGCTGCAAAGAGCACAGTCCTTAATCAGAGTCCATTTTTGTTGTTTCCTCTTGTTTCAGACAGATAAGGTTGAACAACGTGATCACACACATGGTTAGTAGGTATGGTTAATAACACAAAGTGCCTTATCTGTGGCTGCATCTACAGTTGCATTTTGATATGGTAGAGTAAAATAGTGTTGAAATAAACCCCCTGCTCATTCTCATTTCTGTTCCACAAAATTGCTTGGCCCATGGGATCTAGGCTTCCTCTGAAAGAAACTGCACCAAAAGCTGTACTCCAGATTAGCATCACACATGCCCCAGCTCTCAGTGAGGCTCTGGACCTACGACCCGTCCATCAGAGAGCTTCAAACCACTTGCCTGGGGGTGATCAGATGGCACCCTGCTTGAAACCAGATGAATTCAAGCTCTAGATGCAACTTGTGCTAAAGACAGAAGGGAAAAAAACAGCCTAGATTGCCAAATGAAGTCAATAGCAATGGTACAGATCACTGTCTTCCCTGGAGAGACTTGCTGTGTGTCAGTCTTGCTGACTGACTGATTCCCACTTTCTCTATGGCATTTGAGAGCCAAAAATAAATTAGGAATTTGTTATAAATAAATTAGCAGTTAGCACTGTTAGTGCTATGCAGGGAGGCTGTAAAATCTGGCCTAGGAGCCTTGGAAATTACGCTGCTGAAGAGTGAGGCCTGGTCAGCCATGGCCTTTGCCTCCACAGAGCAATGATGTCAACCTTGCTTGGGCTGAATTTTGGGGAATTAAGAGGTTGGTGTGGCTTGAACTCTGATGCCTGTTGGGAGAAAAGGTGCCTGACTGTGTCCCTGCCTTCTCATATCTGCCAATAAACCATGATTTTGCCTCTTCTTCACCTACCTGCTTTGCAGCCTAAATTGTTTGGTAAGGGTAACTCCAGCTTTGAAAAGTAGTCTGAGTGCAAGCAGCTCCTATTTGTTGTTACCTTGCCTGTGTTAAGCATTGGATTTCTCTTGGAAAAGCATTTACTGGTCTGTGTCTTGTACATGCTCCATTCCTCAAATACNTGCTGGGTATGCTTCAGATCCTCAGCGTTTCTCTAAATCTGCTGTAGGAGACTGGGTGATTTTTTTGCCATATTAACTGCTTTTGTATGCTATATGATTTCTCTTTACTTCATGCATCAGAGCTTCTCCTCATTCTGCCTTCCTGTCATTATTCTGAACACAGACACCACTGAGAAGGCACATGGTGCACACTGGTGACACATCAGGCCGAGTGGTCACGGTGAGCTGTTTTCTGCAGCTGACAGCTAGAGGTAGGATGGCATCATGTTGAGCTGCTTCTGATTTACCACCTAAAGAAACTGATTATAGCTAGCCCATATGGGACTGGCATGAGTTTTGAGCCAGACCTCTGGACCTGTAGCAAAAGTCTGGGTGACAATGCCAGCAGGCCCTGCCATGGGTGTCAAATCATCCCAGATTGCCTAAATCCTTAAAATAGCAAATTTCTGCAAATTGTCTTTCTTTTTCCATTTCTTGTTGGTTTCTCAAGGAAATGTCTTACAAGGGCTCACTTTTTAATACAGTCAAAGCATCCAAGTATCTTTCAGTCTAGTCTCATTTTAAGCCTCTTCTCTTTGTTCTCACAAGAATGTAAATATGACTTCAAACCCTCAGGTCTTGTGCTGTTCTTATGAGACAACAACCACCCATGAGGGGTTGGGATGCTGGGGCTGTGATGGGATGTCTGCTGCAAGCTGGTTCTGTAGGTGACATGGCAGACCAAAACCTACCCAGACTGTCCAAAAATCACTGTGCTGGAATACTGTCCTTTAAAAACAGACTTCAAGAAAAGGGCAAAAACATTGATATATTTTTTTCTGATCTGCTTTAGCTACAACACTTAAATATCACTATATTAAAATGATTGTACAGCATGAATTATTATAATCTTATTTGCCTCTCTGTTGTATGAAAGAATTTAGCTCCTTGAAATACTTAAGAACAATGTAGTCACAGTCCACTGAAAACAATTACAATGGCAGAAGAACCTGAGATGCAACATAAAATGCCTTTGATATTTTTCTTCCTTTTTTCCTGTCTTTTTAGATATCCTTTACATGATTTTGCTGACAGCATTAAGTCACATTTTTCCTAGATAACTTTTGTTGTGAATTTTGTAAGATTTTTTTAGCTGTATTTTAAGGCTGATGATAAGATTAATTCCTCAAGGCATCCCGTTGTTCTGCAATTCATGTCAACCTCATGATTAAATTATTTGACATGGATACATTCTTTGCACATTGATACATTATCTTTTCTATATATAAATCAAATGGGAATCAAAATAACAAAACAACAAAATATACAATGTGCTACAACATTGTTGGGCAAAGCAAGCCACAAGGTTTCTACTAACAAGGATTATTGATTATTAAAATAATCCCCCATTTCCATCTCAATGTACACTTGATTTGAATGTCATAAATAAACAATAATTTCTTTATTTTTGCAATGCTAAGCATAAAATTAGAACACAGAGTAACCAGCCCACACAAAAGCCTCTGACAAATCATAGAATCCTAGAATGGCTTGGGTTGGAAGGGACCTTCCATACCATCTAGTTCCAACCCCCATGTCATGGGCAGGGACACTTCCAGTAGACCAGGTTGCTCAAAGCCCCATCCAACCTGGCCTTGAACACTTCCAGGAATGCAGCATCCACAGCTTCTCTAGGCAACCTGTTCCAGTGCCTTAATATCCGCACAGTAAAGAATTTCTTCCAAACATCTAATCTAAATCTCTCCTTTCTTAGTTTTAAACCATTTCCCCTTGTTCCATCACTCTCTGTGCATGTAAATGTCACTCTCCCTCTCTTTTATAAGCTCCCTCCAGGTAATGAAAGCTGACTGAGTCCTTTTGTCTGAGCTTAGGTTTATCTGAGGTGCTATTGTTGGGCAGAGATCTGTAAGTATTGCATTCAGACCTATTTCAGCTTAATTGGTGGATCTCGTTTCCTAAGAGAAGAAAATGGTGTTATTACTAATTGCTTTCTGACTGATAAACAAAACTCAAATCTTGTTTTAGGCTTTCTGTAGGAACTTCTTTACACTCACATGGTTCATGTGAGCTCTGTCTGTCACATCCAGGCAAGAGCACAACAATCAGGACAAGCTGAGTATTGTTTTTCATTGTCAGACTTCAAGAAAAGAAAAAGAGAATATTATAGTATTGGCATATCCAGGTAAATGTATCACGCGAGGAACTTAAATGCTTAATTTTGATATGCTGTACTATCCATGGTCATCCATCTAATAAGCATGGCCTGAGTTCAGCCAAAAGCCAGCAGAAATTCTCCTTCAGCATAAGTGGAAAGGACTTGCATCTTCACATCAAGGAGCCCATTGGTTGTCTCCAGGCATCGTTGACTGGTGGTGCAGTTGTATCTGCAGATATACTGTGGCAATGGGATGGTTCTGCAGATACGTTTCATAGTGGAGATGAAATGTAAAGAGGCAGCATGACAGGTTTCCAGATGGTGCTGCCTCTTCACTGAGCAAAAGACTCCATATGCAAGTTGGCTATACATGACTGTTGGCTTCTTCCAAAAATAAAGCTGGTCATTAACATGATTCCGTTCTTTTTTGTTGATGTTATTAAACTGAGAAATAAATCAAGTGTTTGTGGGTATGTAGGAAGGAAGGCAAATAAAAGAAAAAACAGAAACCCAGAAAGAGGCAAACCCAGACAGCACATGGCATGAAAGCACTTGCAGAATTAGTTTGTGTGTCTCTGCAGTGTTTTTATTTATTTTTCACCCTGCCATAATATGTGGGAAAATATCATAATGTGCTGATACACTGGAGGGACACAGTGGGCTTCTGTTCCTGTTTCTTGAGGGACTTTAGTTTATTGAGACTGCCTTTAATTACTGGGATTGAAATTATAATCAAAGAAGAGCTGGAATAGGGATGTTGATATTTCTTGTGTCCACAGAAGTGAGAAAAATACCTCAGGCCAAGGTTGTTTCCCCAGAGATATATTTGCTCAGTTATCTAACAGATCTTGCAGTTGGCAATGCCTATATTTAATTACAACTTCAGAATCATGGTAATAGAAAACTGTTTATCCTTTGCCCTTAGACTCTTAGATGTCAGGCTCATCTGCTGCTCTTTTGCAACTCCCTGATGGAACTGCAGTGAATAACAAGCCGATGCTTTCTGGATGCACTCTGCATAAATACTCCTGGAAGCTACCCAGAAAATACCCTCCAGGAAAATTCCAGAGACATTCTTGATGATTCACTCAGCGCTAGTGAACCACCTAACTGGATGTGAGCACTCACCCTGTCGTAAAGGGCTTAATCTAATAAGCAAAACAGGAGTCTTGACTCCCAGTCCTTTTTATTTTGCTTCTTCTTTCAAAGCCATCTGCTTCTCTGACCTATTTCAGAACATGCAAATTCACAAGCGAGGTGAAATTTCCCATGGACCAGTAGCCTGTGAAATATAATTACTGTGCTAATTTTGAATTCCAAGCGGTCAGCACAGGCTAGGAGTGCTCGCTCAGCAAACATGTTAACACAATTACAACGAATATTTAAAAAAAGCCATGCTGAGATTTGGCAATGACTCTGGAAAATGACAGGTAGCTTTCTTGGGGTCAGAAAACAGAAAAAAAATGCCTGATAAATGTTTTGGGGATTTTTTTATGATGCACAGATGCATTCTCAATAGAAACAGTTGAAGGCAAAAGGAAATGATAGCGAGAGTGCATCGCATCCAGGCTGCTTTCCCAGCAACGCTCAGAAAATGAGAGGCTGTTATGAAATCTGTGCTCCCTTGTGAGGTCTTTGCTACCTTGGATGACCTCTGTCAAGTTATGCGCTCATTCAGCACTGCAGCCTGTCTGTAACAGGGGCTAATGACACTAAGCCTGCTGGATAAATCCATGTGGGATTTATGACTGTGCAATGCACAGCATTTCAAGGTATACAGTATGCCAATTTGACAGGATCAGTGACAGGGGTATGGCTGTGAAGCTGTTTCAAAAAATCTTAGAAAAATCCTGCTTATAAGTCTCCCATTGCTTCACAGTGGAATAGAAGAATGAGATTTAATACTGTATTTTAATGTAAATAAATTTACTGCTTCCAGTAAAGACAGCACATCGCTGATTTTTTTTATTCTTTCAGGAATGCCTTTGGGATTCACCTAGTATTAAAAAAACCAAAAAGAAAAACAAGTGTTTTGATGATGATAGCAGGTGGTGTATTATCCAATCTCTGGAGTAAATTGTACTAACATAGCCTTGCCAAAGTAACCAGGAATGTCAGTTTTGCCCATTAGCACCTCTAGCACCAGTGGTGGGTTTCAGGCTGTGGTGCTTCTGCAGAGGTAGCTCAGCTCAATGAAGCAAAGCCCCAGATCTCTTTTGGGGAAGCAACACTTTTGACCTGCTGTGCTCCTTTCCTTGGAAGAGGAGCTACAGGCGCTGCTGGTGTGCTCATGGCAGGACCTGAGGGAATCAGAGGGACAAGCGTATTGTACATTGTATCCATTTCTTGGGGGGGGTTGTGTACAAGGTGTGCACAGAGTGGAAGGGGGAATATGTTTCCCTGCATCTGAGACCAATTTCCATCTATTGTGGCACAGACAGAAGAATCTGATGCGCTTAGCAGAAAATACATGCAAGAGATGCCTAATGCAAAGATAAGACAAAATGTACCGAGGGGGTGTGGGGTGGGGGTGTGTGGAATTAATTTTGACATACATATTTAAATCAAACAGCCCAGTGGTTACAGCACTGGTTCAGGTGAAATATGACTTTGATCAGATGTGGCTGAAAATCCAGTTACAAAAGGCAATTTCTCTCCTGCCTCGACACTGCCTGTCAGCACAGTAGGGTCTGGGGGCAGAAGAAGGTGTCGGGGTGCTGTGAGATGGAAGTGCCAGGCAGCACAGGGCTCGCCTGCTGCAGGTACTCATGGGAGAGTACAGAAGCTGCCCTGCAGGTTCAGGACAACCATCTGCAGTGTAAATGTGTTTTAACAACCAGGGAACAACATCCTACATCACATGGCTGGCATCGTGCAGGAGCTCCACAAAAAAGCATAATTCAAATCCAGCTCTGCAGCCCTGAGATTTGCTGCTTTAAGCATAAAGCGAATTTTCTCTTCCCTCCCTGATGCTAGCATGTTCTCCAAGTCAGAGCCATTTGAGTCAGGCAGGGCAGGAAGAAAAATAACCATGACAGAATGAGAAATATATATATATATGCAGGGATGCATAGATAGATGTGAATACATGCATCTATATGATTTGGATGGCACACATACAAGGGTTTTGCGTAAACAAGATCTTTTAGGATTGCAAAACAACATATTTTTCCTTCGTGTTATTCTTAGAAAATTTTAGTTGAGGTTTGAAAAACCTCCATCAGTCTGAAACAGACAGGCAACACAGTAAAATCAATTCTAAGTGATGCAGATTGGCACAGTTATTTGAATAGTGTTATAGGCAGACATAATAATTGTTGCTGCCTGCCTATATTAAAATGTTTCTGCTATACAAAGCCTTCCATGAGCTGCAGTTCTCCTTTCTTTTAAGTAGTTGTCTGAGCTTGTTTTCTATTTATGATAAAACAATACTGAACATTTTGCTGCCATGTGGGGTCACAGGACAAACATAATGACAGACAAATGAAAGCACAGGCAGACAAAACTGAGGGGTCAGTGTATAGATGTCTGACATTATATGTGGCTGGAAATGATTCCAAAAGTCAACATATGCAATACTTAAATATGGCTTATATTTTCTCTTTGGTCCAGGGCCCTGACTTCCTTAACAGCAAACACTTGCAAACACACCATCTGTTGTTGAAGAGTGAGCAGTTTAATGAAGAGGATCAGATTCTTTCCATCTCACTTATTCCTTGGTGCCCATTCCATTTTCTGGGCGGTTGTCAGCAAGTAATACGAAATTTCATTTGGTTTCCTTGAGCTGTTGTTCAGGCTCTTAGCTCATTAGACTGATGATTTGAGATGCAATCGAGGATGTCAAAATACTTTTTATGATTTTTAAATAATTTCCTTTTGAAAGGAAAGAGACCTGATGAAAACATTCAAATGTTATTGTCAGAGTAGCTGTACAGTGTTTTAAAACCGAAGTGTAGCATCAGCAACAACACTGATACATGCATGTACCTGTGCATATGCAGCCTCTGTAGTCACCTCAACCCAACTTTCATCAATCTGTCAACAAAGGGACATGATACTGTGTCCTTCTTCATTTGGAATATTTCTTCTGAGCTTTGGGACCACAATTTAGGGTACCTCTTCCACAGCACATTCCCCATACTGACCCAGAGCACTCATATCTTGTGGGCTTTGGACTTTCTCTGCCTAAAGGGCTTCACATCCTTTCCCTGCAGTTTCCCAGTACTCCTTTCCCACCACAAGCCTGCCATGAGGGAAGGGAAGACTTTTGCCCCAGGACAGGATGATCCTAACTGAAGATTTACCCAACCAGCAGCCACATTAACAACCAAGCAAGGAGCCCATGAGCTGCCAGAGAATTTAATTTCCATAAACCCAAGCCATTTATTTCTCTAACCCCATTGCACAGCTGAAGAAGCCTGGCAGTCCAGGTGGAGCAGCAGAGGCTGCGATATTCCATCCCTGTCAGCTACTCTCAGTGGCAGTTTGGCCTTACACTGCGTTTGTGCCAAGGAAAATGCCAGCAGGGGCCATCTCCAGACACAGATGTAACAGGATCAGTCCTTAATGTCTGAGATGAAGGTCCTCTCATGTCAGTGTCACCATAGGGCCTCAGATATGCCCCTTTACACAGTCCAGCTGGGTTAACATCAGTATGGGGGAACTGGGAATCCTGTGGGTCATAGCAGCATTGATGGGAATTGATGTTTTCGTGGGACAGGGGAAACAAAGCTCAGAGAATAACTGATGTCTCATCCCAATGAATGTCCATGTAAAGACTCCTACAGCAAAATGAGACATATGAGTTACCTCCCATAGCCCTAAGCAGCCCTGGAGAAACAATCTTTCACTTTGCTGAGAAACAATCCTAAGGGAAGAAGCACAGTTAACTCACCCATCACGAGTATTTCTCTTTTAACAGAAAGGCCTATCTTTTGTAGGAGGTCACAGCATTTTCCACAGGATGGAAACTCCAAGGTAATAATTACCCAATTCTTCAAATTAAAAACCAGGAAGAAAGAATGAGTGTCAGGGGGAATGAACTTGTCTCACTATTTAACAAAAACAAGAGACATGCCCATGTTTCTGTACAGCTGAGATCTTCATCTAGGTGACAGTCTCAACTTTGAGTGCCCAAGCTGGAGGTTTATCTGGTTTTGCTTCAGTGTCTCTTATAGATGACAATTGTGACCAAAGTCTAGAGAGCTCAAACACTGGCCTTGGGCCTATATTTTGTCAAACTCTGCACCTTGTAAGAAGATCACTAAGAGGAAATACAGATATCACAAAAAACTTTTAGTCAGATAATAAGAACCAAAAATTCCAGTCTAGACTGGAGTCTGCTGCAGGCTAAGTCACTGACAGTAGAGAGAAACAAAGGTTTAGGAGGAATAAACAATTAGTAACTCTGATTTACTGGAGACTGTTCAGGAAACATTGCTGTAAATTCTTTCTCATTGAGTTAGCTAGAAAGATGTTTTCTCTCAAAGCCTTTGTAGATTCAAGAACATCACTAGGAAAATCCCAGAATTACTGACTGTACTTTAGGTGCCTAGTTGGCTTTTTCTTCAAAAAGGTAGTAGCTTCACTAATTTTTGACTACACATCTGGAAGGCCAGCTGTCTTTTGTTTCTTTGATATTCAGCTCATCAGAGATCCAAGTGCCATCTCGTGTTTTAATAAATGCATTGATGTCCTTTGCAAAATGCAAAAGATCAGAGGAGACAGGCAATTTGTAGGAAGAAGCAAAATGCAGTAGGTGGTTGTAGGAATTTGGGGATTTGGCTTGAGTTAAGAGGAGGGGAAATACTGCTGTGTAGCAAAGAATAGAGCAGCATGCAAGCAGAAGGTGATACAGAGGAAGCTGCTTCTGGAATTTGGATCCAAGAAACAAAGAGTGCAGAAAAGGACATTCAGAAACATGAGACTGAGCCAGGAGTGATAAGTGTTTTGTGGAGGGAGGGGGAACAAGGAGATTACAAGTAAAGTAGCTGGTGGCTGTGGAGGGCAGAATACCATGCTGAAGCCAGAACATTACATTTTGAGACATTTTTCATGAAAGTATCCTTTCACTAAGATATCCAGCTTCATGGAAATGAACCTTTGGATAAATGTATTTTGATAGGGATGCATTGGACATAGAAAAGGGAGTTTGCAACCATGTGGGGGAATCACAAAATAGTCCTAAGGGACTGAAATATCACCTTGCACATTAATAATACTTACTGGTGGGTATCCAGTAAGGCAGTGATGAAGCTGCAGAATATTTCATACAACAGTGCTCTGTCCCTTTCACAAATAGGCTGTGCAGGGAAAGGCTCCAAAGACAAACGTGCCCCAATGCAATCCTAAAGGACTCCAGTGTTTAGAAGAAATCCAGGGAGACAACACTCAGCTGAGGATTAGCCGTGAGGGTTGTATCTGTGCCAAAACAATGTTGTTTTTATGTGACTGGTATTACATAAAGAAGGTTTAGCAGCTTGGGGTTGTTAATTTAACATTTGCATAGCCAAGAGTGAGGAAAGAAACATGATATGGTGCAATTTATTGTTAGAAAGCACAGCGAGGTATTCAGTTTTGGGGAGTTTCCATTTTTCTTCTCGTCACTTGTTCCTTACCTTTCCCTTACCTTACTTTTTCCTTACCCTCTTTCCACAGTCACATGTTCCCTACCTGCTCAAGGACATGACTTTCAGCATGAACTGTGCTGCCGATTTTATAGTCACTAGGCTGTGCTCAGTTTGTGGTGTTACTCTGCCTCTTTCCATCACCACAGAGCTCCCTGCCAGAGAGAGGAGTTGTTGTTTGCAATCCATGACCACGAAGGGGCCACAAAGATACTCAGAGGGCTGGAGCACCTCTCCTATGCAGACAGGCTGAGACAGCTGGGGTTATTCAGCCTGGAGAAGAGAAGGCTCAGAGACACCTTAAAGCAGCCTTACAGTGCCTAAAGGGAGTCTACAAGAGAGCTGGAGAGGGACTTTCAACAAAGGAATGTAATGATAAGACAAGGGGAAATTGCTTTACACTGAAAGAGGGCAGGTTTAGATTAGATATTTATGTTATATCATATCATATCATATCATATCATATCATATTATATCATATTATTATTATATATTATTACTGTGGGGGTGGTGAGGCACTGGGACAGGATGATCAGAAATGTGGTGGATGTCCCATCCCTGGAAGTGTTCAAGGCCAGGTTGGATGGGGCTCTGAGCAATCTGGTCAAGTGGAAGGTGCCCCTGCCCATGGCAGATGGAGTTGGAACTAGACAGTTTTTAAGGTCCCTTGTAACACAATTACATGATTCTATGATTCTATGACCTTGGCTTGCAGGACATGGCAGTTAATTTTGAGGGGACCTCTTCAGGTAAGAACGGGACTTGAGGGGGAAATGCCAGAACTTACACACTTGGGAACCTACCCAGCATCGTGCTCTTTCGGGTAACAGTATCCATTGTGGCAGCACGTTTTTGTCTCTATTTTCCTTCCAAAAGTTTTTCCACACCTTTTATTCCTACAAGTCTTCTCCAAGAAGAAGCTGGCAATTATTCTTAAAACCACAAACTATTTTCTCTCCCTCTCTCTTCTTCTTAAAAAAAAAGTTTTTTTCCTCCTGTTTTAGCAGAGGCATTTTTCACCCAGGGAATAGAACAACTGTGGTCATTTACTTCTTCATCCCCAAGGGAGGTTCAAGTGCACATCTCTCCCAGGGCTGGAGAGCTCTCCTGATAAGGTTGTGAAGCACCACTTCCAGTGTGCTAAATATAAAGATCCTGCACCTGCCCTTCAAGAGCACACACGGTGTTGTCAGTGGGTTGCTCAGGCAGAGTGCTTTCAGGCCACTCCAGTATTGCTTCACTTTGTGGGTGTTGGAGAGGGGAAGGAGGAAGTCAGCTGCTCAAACCACAGTGGAGCTGGAGGCATTTTTTAAAAATTCCTGTTCAAACAGTGACCCAGGCAAACAGTTTTAAGGTCAAACATGGACAGCTGGTGTGTCAGTGTACTTTCAGGGCCAGTTTGCTGCTGGGCACATGCTTTTTGCATTGCCCTTTTGGAACTTCAGCTTCTGAAGCAAGACTTGGTTTGGCTTTGTAGTACAAGTCCAATTTTTGGCTGTCTCTGTGCCTGGTTTATTTCAATCATCAATACTGCTTGAATGGGAGTTCTCTCTTGACTATTTATAGTTCAAAACAGGGAAAACAAATACTGTCTCTTTAGATGAGGTGCCAATGTCTCTGTAATTCCCGCAGTTGTAGTGCTATGATTGGATTTTGGTGCCAGATGCATGGATTCCTCAGACAAACAGCTTTCTGGCAGCAGAGAGGAAGATTTGGCTCTGCCAAGCCTGTTTATGTAAAAAGTTGCCATGTTACTGGCTCTTGTTACCTGCATTGGTTTGATTTGAAGAAACAGAGAAGCCAGACACCAACTACTGGATAAAAGAGCTGGCAAACCCCTTCACACACAGGCACACCTAGTTGCTCCCATTGGAACCACTAAGTGATACTGACAGGGTAGCTACAGATAAACAGTCTTATTTAGGCACCCCAATGGTGAGAGGAAAGATTATTTTATACTGATTTTCTTTTCTCTTGCTGCCAGAGATGGCATCCTTTGCCCTCCTGATAAGGCACAGAAAGAGGTGGGAGTTGATGTGCATGTCATCCTCACTGGACAGGGTTGGCCAAAGCAAGTCAGATTGTTTCCTGGAGCAGAGTTTATGTGAACAGCTGCTAGGAGAAGAAGGGTTGGCTTCAGAGCCTGGTTTCCAGAAATCACTGGTAAGAGAACAGAAGAGTCTTCAAGAATAAGGAAGGGTTATCAAATAGCAGACATGTTAAATCAGGTCGCTCAGGAGAGGGTCAAAGTGAAGGCAGAGAAAGGCATCAGCTTTCAGGATCAGATTGATTCCCCACCCACCTCCAAGCAGCTGAAATGAATTCTGGCTTCTAGTTGATCAGAAATCAGCAAGTGACCTGTTAAGCTCTGGGAAAGCTGGTATGGTCTGTTTGCTTGACCTTTTTCTTTCAGGAACTTGGCATACATACACAGGAGTGCTTTGGAAGTTCGTTGCTGGCCAGCCCCCAGTAAGTGGCATATCCTGGCACAAAGCAGAGGTCATGCACCCAGGAGCATCAGCCCCATTCACTCTTTTGCAGTCCTTGTGCCCCACTCACACATGGACAGAGTTTTCAAAGTTGTCACGATTTGTGTTTTCCTACTACAGCGACTCCTTTAGCCAGGGCTCTGAGAAGCCCTCTTCAACATTCCTCCTGGTGCCTCTTCCTAGCTCACACCACCCTTTACAGGAAACTAGAAGGCCCAAAAACCATGATAGCTTTTACCACCCAGTGCTGTTGAAGGTGATGTTGAACCATGGGGTTCCAGCCTGTGGTTAACTTGTAGTCGTGTGAGGCTCAGGGCTCCGTGCAGACAGGGAGGTTTGGCTGTGGCCTGTCTGAAGAGTGCTCCAGTGGGAGTTTCACTGGGGCATTACTGGCTTGGCAGTGGCTTGCATGCCCCAGCATGCCTCATCTCCTGCCTGGCCCTCTCCTGCTTCTCCTAGTCTGTATCCCGCCCAGCCCTTCATGCTAAGGGTCAGTGGCTCCTGCCTGGCCAGCTGTTCCAGGGGGAGCCACAGCCCTGTACCCCATAGCAGGAGCCTCCACCCACGCATCTCCATCAAAATCGTGCTCAGGCCCTGCCTTGGAAAGTCCACCTTTCTTCCAGCAGCGTACCCGGGTTGTATGTTTTTTCTCCTCCACAATTTTACTTTTTAAACCCATTTGTCCTGCTTTCTATTTGAACAGGCTCCAGCTTGCTGAATCTGAAGGCACAAAGTGATTGAAGCATTTGCCTGGCACTACAGCATTCTTTCACTGAAAATGGTGGTAGTGGTGATTCCAGAAGGATGTTTGACCAGGCATTACTGAAGCTAAAATTTGTCAATTCATAATTTTAACACTCCATGGAGTTTGTTGTTCAAAAGCGTACAGAGGAAATCTGAGCTGTTATTTTCCCTGTCTTTGATCAACATGCCAGTGTGCTGCTGTGAAGTGAAACAGCATAGACTGACAGATGAGAATTTTCCCCCAAGGGCATTCTCCCAGGAAGGCAACAGTGCTGATTTAACTAGGAAATAAATCTCAACATATATGAAGGCTGCTGTGTACTTGCTTTTATGGCACTTGGGGAAGAAATCAAAATAATTTAAAAATACAGAAGCCTTCATTCTACAGTTCTTTAGCATTTAAACATTTGTATGTTGAAATGAGCAACTACGGGCTGGAGGATGGAGCTGTGCCTCTATAACAGCTGTAGCTTGGAACGTCTCAACATGCTGCCTTTGGAGCTCCTTGCCAACTGAGCTCTCCAGAAACAGAGACCTTGGTGCAGCAAGGGGAGGATGAAAGCCAGGGAGATACCAGTGGCAGTCTGGGACTTCACAGCCCTGTCTTATTTCTTAATAACATTCATGTGTAACTACTTTAGTAGAACCTATCTTTTCCAGCTCTCCCACATGTAACCCTCTCCCCACAGGGCTGCTCTTAAATGCTTTTCTACTCTCAGGAGGTGCATGTCACTAGCACGGCTCTGGCTCGAATTGACCCAGCAAGTCATGTTGTCTCTAAAGGTGAGTTTTTCCCATTTAGGTTGTAGTTGTGGAAATTTGAGACTATAGCCCTTTATACTGACATTGCACACACCCAGTGGGATTACAGCAGCTGAACTGCAATTCTGAAGATAAATAAAAACTGAACGTTCCATGAATTTTCTTGCCAAGTTGTACCAGCTTTGGGTAGCAGACATTGGTACAGCAGCTGACTTAGGTGTGAGAGGTGCCAAATGAAGCTTTGTGATCAACCCTCCTGCTCATGAGGAAGAAGCATAAAGGACACAAACTCCAGTTACTCCCAGAAACGGTGCTGTTGTTTTCTGGTTTGGGATTTCGAGCTTTTTCCCGCCCCCACCATCCATTGCAACATTCAGAGCATCTTAGGAGAAAGAACAGCACTTCAGCAAACAAGACCTGACTTTTTCTGCAGTATGACTTAAATACCACATGGAGTTGAAGACTTCCTATTGTTTCTTTTACACTCTTCACAGCACTCAGCAGCTCACGTGGACCAGACTGAGTTACTCCTTGTAATAAAATGTACTTGACCAACAAACATTGAGCAACACAAGTCACAGCAGTGTTGGATGGTTAAGCAAAACTTTCCTAGGAGAGCATGATCAACATTTCAAGCAATGCTTCTGAGGAAAGAAGTCTGTGAACAAATCAAAACTATTCTTACATTGCTTTACATCAAATTTTTTCTTACATATAAACCAAGTGAGGCTTTTGTGGTGATGTACAACACTTGGAAGAGGTGAGAGCTGCTCAATTCTGAGAGCAGGTAACATAAATTCATTAAAAAAGCCACAAACCCACACTGACTGGGGATCCCTCCTAACTGCCTAAGTCCATCAGCCTTCACTTGTGCTGCACACTCTGCTTTGCCAATACAGACCCAGGGGCCCAGCAGCTTCAGGCACAGCCCACACCAGGCCAGGCTTCTGCCTGGACTCAGACCTCACAGCTTGGGCCTGGTGCCCTGCACAGCTTTTCAGCACCAAAGAGGGTATGTTTACAGAAGGCACAGGCTTTGCCCAAATCCCACCACTGCCAAATAACCAGTCTCAAACCCTACCTTGATTAGAGTTCTAACTACTAGAATTATTTTTATTAGCAAGGTCTAATTACACAGTCAATTTAATAACAAGGACCTAGAGTTCATGCTTGCCTATTTTAACAGCTTGATCATGTTGCATGCTGTAAATCAGATTCCTGTATTAACATCTATTTATATTAATTTACAATCCATTTCAGCCAGCTGCTATAAGATAATGAACTAGATATTACTAACATAATTTGGTTGTAATCTTGGGAAGCAAGGAAGGTTTACTCAAGCACTACTCTATGCTGGTACAGTAGCTGGATCCAGTCTTCTCTGAACACACTTTTACATCCACTCCTTCCTTGTCGTGGCACAGCACAGCCCTGGAAGTATGCAAGCACCATCTCTTCAATAATGTGAAAGGAGAATTTTAAGTTAGCAAGTCTGAATAGCTCCAATCAAAAAATACACCAACACATCTGTAATTAAGAACTTGCTAGACAGGACTGCTGAAACTCTAACTCTCTAATCTCAAGCTGCATTCTTTAATTTCTCTAATTCCCCTGCAATATACTCCATAGATTTGAGACCATTTCCTGTAGAAAATGTTCTTCACAAAGTCAGTTCTAATGGCTATGTTACAGTTTGAATATGCCAGCTATTTTAAAGTTCACTATCTGTAACAAATCTGTTTTCTTCCCTCCTTTGCATGCACTTGAGAAAACCTCATTACCTCAAATGTGACAAAATATTCAAGACTGTAAACACAAAAACACTGTATTGTGTTTTCAGTTCTGTAATGCCTCAGATGAGTATCAGAACAAAATCAGTCTTAGCAATAAAACAAAGATTTTTAAAGTCCTTTATTAATCTGAATATAAAAAAGACAGAAGCTGTCTACAATATAGGACAAAGCTCTTGCTTCATGAGGAAACAAAATTTTCTTTACAAAGTGAAAAAATAAATACCCTCTTAGAGTAAGGTTTATATGCTAATGTGTCATAAAAAAGTAGAGTTTTAATATTTTGACAAAATGTCTGTGCAAAGAAACAGATGCATAAACACACATTACTGCTACATTAAGGCAATATGAAAAGTATAGTCAGAAAATTTCAGTAAAGTGACAGTGTACTTTTCTAGCTTTGATTAAGCCAGTATTGCACCCAAACATGGTCTCCAGTTCCCTCTACCCTGGAGAAGACACTAGGAAACCAGAGCCCAAAATGCCCAAGTAGGGGGGTGGAAATCAAAAACATTTTATTGGGTAGGTCATTTTTTGCTAAAGATGCTAACTGAAGAAAGCATTTAAAATTATACACAACCCTTAAAGATTATTGGTGCATGTTTAATAGTTTAAAATCAGTCTCCAAAAATAAAGCCAACTTGAAGGGCAGCTGACTCCAGCTCCCAAGACCAACAGCTAAAAATGGACTGTGGGAAACTTGGGAGTACCCTCCCTACTGAGAGCTGTGAATGAAGTCACATAGCAGGGCTTCCACAGGACACTGTCAACCACAAGACTTTCCTCACCACCCTCAACACTTGAAGATTAACAATCTTGTCCTCTGTTTCTTAAGCTATTCTCTCAGAATTGTTTTCTATTTAATAGAATTCTGAATTAAGCACAGCTGCTTAGTGAAGCCTTGTAACTTCAGTTTAAGAAGTAATTTTCTAAAAAGAGTTCTCTCCTCTTTAAAGCAGTTTACTAAAAGCAGAAGCTATGAGCCTTACTAAACTGGTATGTGTAAAAGCAAGTATTACTATTAAAATAAACAGTGCAACTGTACTAAAAAGGATTTAGAAGAAGTAGAAGAGAAGGCTGCATTGCTTTCGCCGGGTACGACTGCGTGTGTACACCACCTTTCTCCAGGGTTACCGAGCTTTGTGGCAACACTGCCGGGCTACACTTACAGATCCTTCTTTAAGTAACATGAATCGATTACACTTCTACTCTCAGAAGATGTCCCAAACCATTTTGGACATGCTGAACAAAGAATATTTATGTTAAAAAATGCAGTATTTTTTGCTTTTGATCGTGGATAGGTGCCAGAGTGATTGCCTTCTTTCACAATCAATGGTTGCATTTCTCATTAGTGCAGTTTGAAGAGTACATGATGGGTTTAAAGTGTGTACGTAGATCATATCACAGTCAGATTGAGAAGACTGGTGTGGGTTGGCAAGTACACATGCTGGACATGCTCTACACGAGATCTGCAAACAGGACACGACTGGAAAGAAAAAACAGTGGGAAATTATTTACTTCATATTTTCAGAGTCTCTGCACTTCCTGCAGACTTCACATACACAGTAAGAGAACTTTTCCCATCATCCCATATTTAAGACATATATATCCCATCTCCCTTCTTAAGGTGAGAAGCATGCAGCTCATTCTTAGCCTCACCGCAAATTACGTTAGCACATCATTCAGACAGAATGCTCTCTGAAATTAGTTTACCATGAACAAAATTTTACTAGTTTTTCTAGAACATCAACGCAAACATATTAATCCATGACCATCAAATATACCACACACAAACCTTCCACACAACTTGGTAACTCATAGCTTAATGGCCCTACATTTACCTGTAACTGGGAAGCACAGGACTTGCAGCAAACTGTGTGACCACAGGGACAAAAGGTTGAATTTATCTCTTCTTCACAACACACCATACAAAGCATGGACTCCTTCAGCTTCCGCAACTTCTCTTGCAGGGCTTTTGTTTGCTGGCAGTTGAGACCCTCACAGTTGTCACAGTTCATGCTGCTTTCTGAAGACTTAAGGGGGGAACTTGGTGGGGTTTGATCGCTTCTTGAAACAAGATCCACAATGCCAGCATTATAAAGAGCTCGCCTCGCATGATCATAAACTTCTTTTGATGTTCTTTTAATGTCAAAGACGTATTTTTTACCAAGATTAATGTTTTCATTCAGAAATAGAGATGCTAGGTGACCCTTTAAGTCTCGACTATACTGCATCATGACAGCGCTGGTGACAGTGTCACACCTATAAAGCAATAAGACAAATGCAAACTTGGTTAATTTAATACCAATAGACCCATCCTACAGTAATCCCAAAGCTGAAGTAACAGCACTGAAATTAAAGCAAATGAAACAGTCTGAGGTAATATTTAAGCTCTTGAATTATCTTGGCGTGACAACTCCACTTTGGAAAGTGTAAAATGGAAAGTGGTAATTAACTTTACATCTTCAAAACCTGAAGTGTCTGGTGAAATGGAGGCAGCCTATGGAAGGGACTTCAGGAATTATGCTAACAAACAGCAAACACTTACTGTTCATCACAGTTCAGCCTGGCAACACCTCTTTGCATGGCATTTCCAAGCACTGCCTTAAAGAATTCCACTTAGAGTCTTTGGCTCTCAATTTTTATTATGGAGTCAAATATTTTTAACCCAATTTCCACCCAGTACTTTACATACTAGTATTATGTCATTCTGAAGGGAACCAGTGTGAATGCAGTGTAGAGAATTAAGGCATTTGTATTTGCCACAGTGCATTTCAGCTATCCTAACCATGCTTGTCACATATTTCAGTGATACAGCTGAATCTGCAGAAGCCTATTAAAGCATATCACTTCTCTAGGCAACACAGGAAAGAAAACCACAAAACATAAGAACTACAGCCTCACAGGGCCTAAGGTCCAAGAGCTAAGCTTATGGCCAAATGCTATAAAATTCTGCTTAAATTAAAATCAGAGACTGCAAAGGACTGCAGAAATGACAAGCAGGGACACAGATCAAAAAGTAATTGAAACTGGTCTGTGGTAGTTAATTTTAAGAAAACACTGCTAAAAGTGTGTTTGACAGCTAGTCTGACTGATAAGTGTTGGACATCACAGTAAGAATGAAAGGGGCTTGAAAAATTGCCCATTAACGAATGAGTATAGCACCCCTACCTCAAAGAACTACAGGATAGAGACAATGGATAGCTGCTAGCATGAAGCAAAATCCTGAGCATGTGAGCAAGGACAGAGGAACTGTAAGAAGGTTTAAATATAGGGGATGGGAAGGTGGCATACAGGTAATGTAACAACTGAAGGAGCCAAATAAAGGATCTACACATTTTGAATGACAGGCTCTTCCCCATTGCTCCCTTTCTCCCTCTTACATAGGGAAAAAAAAAGCATGTATTGTTTATTAAGTATCAAGGAACTCACATTTATAGTCTGAAAAGCTGTTATTCATAGTGGAAACATTTTGCTTACTTTTCTTGTTACTCCCAACCCCACAAAATGGAAAGCAACAAAAACCCGTTCAGCTGCTGGACTGAAGAGCAAAGGAAAGGCTGCAAAGACAATGAAATTTTGCAGAGTATTTCCAAACTGCAATCAGACTGCTGGCTGCTTAAGCACTTAGTTCAAACACTGGAGAAGAGCAGCAGCACACAAGTCTAGGGGCAATACTGACCTGTAAAATGCATGAGTCTCTGTAATTGCTCTGTAGAGTCCACTTGCTGCCCTTGTACTGATCATCTTAAACAAGACAACCACACTATTACCAGACTCCTTGGTAACAGTCAGATATACATTCTTCCCAGACTGAGTTGCCATTTGAACAACAGGATAAGAAATCCTATAAATTAATATTAAAAAGGAAAGGTTATTTAGTTTTTAAGGGTAAGGGCATTTTCCACATACTACTACAGTGCATTTTTATCAGAAATTACAATGATTTCTGACAGTAGTCAGCAATGCTGATTGAAGATGCTGCCTCAAAAATATATATAAATATCAAGAGTATTAAGGTCACCTGTTATTTTGATTACAAGCAGGTAGTGTCCACAGACCCTATATAGCATCACACTTTTAGTAATTCTCAGAGCATTTTTGTGTATTTATGTGAAAACTAGAGGCATGCTCAGTATTTCTGAAAAATTAATAATGCAAATGGTTCCAGAAAACACATACCTGTTGATTGGACTGAAGTCATCTTTACGGATGGATATGCCTTCAGGTCCAACACCAATGAGGAGTTTTTGCCCTTCACTGTCTCTCACCGAGTGCCACTCTACTCCATAGTTCTCCAGTGTTGTAACAATCTGTAGAACCTGGTATTCAGCAGATGCTTGACTTAGACCTTCTAGCTGCTTGTGCTTTGTAATAATGCTGTTGATAAAAAGATTAAGGATAGGTGAATTAACTCAAGTATCTGCTGTTACTGTCAGCAGCTTGTTTTAACATGGGTTTTTAGATGACCTAGTTAAGCAGATTAGTACATGCTCCTGACCTGCTTTATCTGTCTATAGATTTCCAGCAATTGTGAAGTGGAAATAGTTGAGAATTACCAAAACATCCTGAGAATGTCAAGGAGAAAATACTGTGAATTGCTTAGAAATGAAAAAGCTACATGTAATCAAGGCTTTCCAACTAACACCACCGGCCCAAAAATATTTCCCTGAGCTACCACAAAGTTCACAGTTAAAAAAACACTACAGGAAAGTATGACACACTGAATGGCTCCTGAAATTCAGCAATTGGGCTATGAAAGTGTTTCAGAATTCTGTCTACTTTTCAGAGTAAGGGTAGTAAGCCAGATAAATTCTTTCATTCACAAGTGCTGGTTTAAGACATACTTACAATTTAAATACCCTGCTACAGGTACTTAGATATATCTGTATTTCCTCAAGTACCAGAGTTTTCACGAGAAAAAAAAACAAACCAAAAAAAAAACCACCTCATAACTGAGCTTAAAAATTTAACTGAAATCAAAACATCAAACATTCAGGTCACATTTTGATCTCCAAAACTATTATTGGTAAATAACTGTTTTACACCATAGCACCAGCAATTAAATGCATAACAAAATCTACTGCTGTTGGTCTCCAAAAAGGAGACTAGATTATTGTACTTTTTACCTCTCCAAAATGGTAGTGGTGAGCTCTTTTGCACACAACTCCTCATAATTGTACTTCGCAGTGTTCTGGTTATAATCTCCAAACTTCATCTGTGCCAACAATGCACTAAGTTCAATTGCATGCTCTGAAGAACACTGAAGATTACCAGCAAGAAGATCTTCTTTTATATGCAAGAAAAACATATGCCTGCAACACAATCAAAAACATTTGCTTACACAAATTGTTACATGACATCTGTAATCAAGACATGTAACAAGTAACATCTCAACTATGTTTGGTAATCAAGAATTTGCAGTGAATGTACCCAGTAGATAAAGTCTGGCACAAGGGAAAGAAAAGGGCCTCCATCTTATTCTTCACTTACTCTAAACATGAAGCTACAACTGAAGATGGCATCTAAAAGCACTACTAAAAGAAATGAGCACTTTAACATCATGAAGAATATCTCAAGAATAGGAACTACTTTGACTTCTAAGGCCACTTAGTAATTTCGATTTAGTGAGTACAACACCAGTGAAAGATTTCCATTAGTTTCCTATGTTTACATTATCTGTTGCCATTTACAAGTTATTTTGCATTTCAAAAAAACAAATTTGGGAAGAGCATCTCAAAACATACACACTTCTGTCGTGCAACAGGAGAAGCCATACTTTGTCTACACAGTGGAAATGCCCCTGCCACTACAGCCATGGTGTTTTTCCAGTGACATGACTAACAGAATAACTTGAAACACCTGAAAAGGCATTTTGGAATAAAATAGAAAAACAGCTTCTGTGTAAGCATTTGTTGGATGAAATTTTGCACTCTAGACCAAGGCAGGTTTGACAGCTTGCTGAAAATTCACAAAGCTGCTCTTAGTTAGCTAATAGGTCACTTGACAGACAAATCAACATTTTCACCAACATTAGCAGCAGCATGTCAATATTCCCTGTGGGCTACCCTAACTTCTACAGAATCATCCTTATTTTCCCTCAGGGGACACAATATAAATTTCTTACCATTTCTTTTTTAAGATTCAACATGTTTATGGAAACCAGATGCAGAATTATATATCATCTAATATATAGTGAAGAAAAAATTCTTTCACTAAATGAAGCCTAGCACCCACAGGGATGTGTTTTGGCTGCCACAGAACAGGACATGTACTTTTCTAAAGTGAAGTGTAATCTACTTTTAAGAAAAGCTTTACTGAAGCTCTGTATTCAATCTCTCATTGTTGAAGTTGAAGATGCTAGTAAGTGATGAGCTTTCCTTATGGGAATTTTGAATTATATCTTACATATATTCTGTGTTAGCATTCTATAATTCCTTTGTACAACAGGGCAAATAGGACTTTTTTTCAGCACTATGAGCAATTACAGAACTTGCAAAAGTTGTGTTCTGTCTTTATTGGTAAATGTTGCAACTAAGAAGACACCAGCCCAAGACATGCCTCATATCCACAACTTTTTGAATCAGGAAAAAAATAAATGGTATTAAATTATCCTGTAAGCTTTCCTGCAGTCCATTTCCTCTAACAACTCACAGCTCCAACACTTCCCTTTGCAAACCATTTGTCTTGCTAGAGCATCATGCTAGTTGTGATGCAAGTGCTTAACTGCATCCCTGTGAAGTCTGAACACCAACCTACACCCTTCAGCAGTTCTAGAGGGGATCTGGTGGAAGCCCAAGTGCAGCCTCACACTGTGCAGGACACAAGTTTAAGTGGCAAGAGGACCAGAACTTCAGACAGAGCTGTCTCCACTGTTAACAGATAATTCTCTGTTTAGGGTCTTTTTTTTTTTTTTTTGAGAGTCAGACCTCTGCTCTCATCTGCTTCTCCTACCTTGAAGAGCCACAGCTCCTTGGGCTTGGGCCTCAGAAAGACATCTGTGGCCTTTTAAAATTATTTAGTTGTACAGACTTTTTTTGGTGCCCAGACCATAAACCTAAAGAATTCAGTATAAATTACTAAAACAGTAGGTATTTCCCTAGCTTCAATCAACATGTCATAGAATAACAGCTTCTAATGCACTCTTGATCCTCTGACAGAACAAGATTTCCAGTCATTTTAAGTACTAATTACAAATACAGTATTTTCAAATACAAATACAGTATTTTTTTCTCATTAGCTGAAACACATTTACAACTACCACACCTAAATCCTTGTACCTTCAGGGTTTTTTTGCATATAACAGCACTGACTACAGAGTAAAGTCAGGAGTTCTCCCCTTGCTGGGAAGACCTTATTGACATCTCAGGGGGAGCTGAAAACCAAAATACTGCTCCTGCAAATACAGATGAATTACAGAAACAAATTCAGCAGATGCATTGCTTGTCCCATTCCATTACTATAAAGCCAGTAATGGCATAGGAGTTTAAGGCACAATGTGAGATAGCATCACATCAGCTAATGTGTAGTAACTTCCCATAACTGGCTCATATCACATAAGTGAAAACATCTCACAGATACTCAGCTACTTTGCATTTTTTTTTGATAAATAGAACAAACAGCACATGTAAAGGACAGTTATTGCAAAGTAACTAGTTATGGAAATTCTTGTCCCAGCTTACACTGTGATAAGCTGTTTTATTAAGTCAGAGAAAACAGATAAAAAACACCTGTATTTAACAGTCCATCTGATGACCTAAATAACCTAAACTGCACCCATAACAGGACAGTGAATGACTTCACACTGATCTGTTAGAGCAGCTGCCCCAACCAAAGTTCAAGTAGCAAATTCTCTGCCTTTTATTTTTGTGCATGTTGGGGTTTTTTGTTTGTTTTGGATTGGTTTTTTTTTGTTTGTTTTGAATCCTTAAGTGTGTTTGATGAAGGAAAGGCATCTAGAAATTGAAAGACAGTGAGGGTTACCAACATTTTATATATCTGAAGAAAGAGTTTTGATCAGCCCATCTGGCTGCACTCAGAGTGCACACCTTCAAAGTTACATTGATATCCATTGTAAAATCATCCCTCTTCAGAGGTCCAAAGCATGATACTATCTGACTACAAATGCAGATTATTTTTTTTTTTTACACAAAACTAAAAGTCTTTTGATCCTTGAAGAAAAAGGCATAAGAATGAGATTTTATTGCTGAATACAATCAAGCAAAACTAAAGCATGAGGAGCCTTGATGCAGCTCCTTATCTAGTTCTACAAATTCTAAAGGACTCAATGGAATGTCTGTAGAAGACCTGGTCATACCACAGATTTATGTAAGTTTTCATAAATTAGACTGTGACCTCATCTCTTCATATGCAATCTACCATCCCTCCTCTCTCTTGGAACCTTTAGCTATGATTAAAAAAAATTAAAGACTTTTCTCATGTCTAAAGATAGTCAGGTTGCACAGTAAAAGGATACACTTTTTCCAAGGAATTATTTCAGCACTAGTATTTTACACCTAATGGAATTTTTACCTAGCAAGTTTTATAACAATGAACTGTTAAAACCAAACTGTTTGTAAGTTCCCTAAAGGCTCCAGCAATTACTGGGAGAAAATCTTAAGTTTGTCCACCATGTAAGAAACTAATTTTTTTTATTTCTGCATCATTCACACTTCAGTTGCACTTGATATATTAATATTACATGCTATAAATTTGAGAAATAACTGAAGTCAGACAAAAAGTATGTCTGACTGTTCTGACCCCCAGCCTCAATTCTTAGCACGTTCTACAGCTTTTTACTACCCTTGCCAAAGCTTCATTTAGTCTTTAAATCTCCACAACTCTCAAATTTGCCCATCAATTGTTGTGTCTCCTAGTCACCTTAACACCTGCCAGATGTGTTGGGACATTGATCAACTAGTGGCAACTTTAAGGACAAACAGAACTTCCCACTGGACTTGCAGCCCAAGTTTTCTACACGTGACAGCATCAGTACAAAAGACAGTCTCTGTGGCCCAAAACAGACTTTCCTTCCCCTCTGAACCTCATGCTACTTAGACATACCTGTGTATTCAATTATGGAACATTTCCTCTGAGTTTGGTAGTTCAAAACACTACACAGGAATACTGACTAGAGGGCAACACATTAAGTTTGCCAAAGCTACACTTTGTCACTGCCCAGACAGATTTCTTTCTTTCCAAAAGAACAAAAGGCAGTTTTACAATTAGAACAGGATCACAGACTTTCTTCAAGCACTAGCTACTCTGCTGATTTTATATTCACTTTGCATCCTTATTTTTGGACCCATGTTTTTCATATAATTTAAGATATATGTGCAAATAAAACACTCAGTAAAATAAAATGTGGTGTGATTAATGTATTGCAGTTGGATGTAAATAATTGGTTACAAGAACTGTAGAAAAGGGAGGTAGCAAGGAGATTTCAGCAGATGGTCCATTTTGTAAAAAAGTATAGCTACCAAACCAAAGTCACAGACCCAGATATCAATCACATTAATTGTTTTTTGCCTCCCTCTGAAGCAATTTTTGCAGGCTGATGATACTGAACACTGCTACCAGAAACAGACATCAGTATTTCACTACAATGGAATTCCAAGATGGGGCAAATCACCTAGTTAGTGTTCATCCAAATGAACTGGCAATAACAACTCCACAAAAAAATACTATGAGAAGTGTTGAGTTCATGGAATACAAGATCAGTTTTTCTTTTGTAACTCATTGAGGACAATTATGTGCATTAGGAGTCAACATTCTGCACTATTACTAGTAGTTTCTATTACTTGTTTTTAATCAAGGCAAGGGAAACAGAGCAAATAGGTAGCTAATAATTTTAAAATCTAAACTTAGCTATCAGTGGAAGAAGTGGCAAACCCCAGTCCTTTACCCAAGAGGTATCTGCATCTGACTGACTCCTAAACTAGAAGCAGAGCTAAAAGACCTCATTCTTGTGCCAGTCTGATGGCAAGAATCATAGCATAACTCCCAAGGACCTACCTGTTCTCTTTGCAGTATGACTCCTTAGCACAGGTTAAGGCTCTTTCCTACTGTGAAGTAAATTTACTGCTCTGTAGTCTAAAATCAAAATTAAGAGGCATAATTTTCTCCCTAAAAATATTTTGATAAAGCTCTCTAAATCTATAGAATATAATTCTGTTTTTAAAAGCAGACAAACAGGCATCCCACATGAAAAAAAAGCCACATTTTTTGCTTTTCTTATGCTCCTCAGTATCTTTGCTCTTACTTGCTCTCAGCGGAGTGGGTAAAAAGTTACCAACTGCAATTCAACTCTGATTAGACAAACAGATCCATCAAACTCAGCCCAGTGTCTATCACACACACTTTCATTGCCTTTAAACAAATACCATGTCACTGCTGCGCTGGCTACCCAATACTATAGGATAGTAAATAGGATGGTTCTCATTTTCTACCTGCTACATGTATCTGACTGCTCAACAGATTTTACAAGGCCATTCTTAATTTCAACTAATTCATCAATACAACCAGATAACACAGCAAAAAAGTGTACTTTGTAAAAGTAATTCAAATACTGGCAAACATCACACATCTTTTAACAGCCTCCAAAACAATAATTGGCACTTTCAAGGCTGGTAAAATGCAGCTCTTTTGGGTGCTTCAAAATAAATGGTTAGAATTTGATCATAGCTTAAACTGTCATGGCTTACACGTGAATATTTGGTTTTCAGTCGTGCTACACAAGACAAGGTTCAATTTAAAACCTAAACCCACCGTTCTTCCGTACTGCTGCTGGACACCATTGGCCTCTAGAGCAGCTCAGCAAACACTCTCCTTGTTAAAAGGTGGGTGCAGGACTCCTCTGCTCCACGTTCCACGACATCCTGTGATTGACGCCCGGAGCTCTCTGCCTCGGGCAGCGGTGCGACAGCCCAAACCGGAGCGGGCTCTCGGGCCAGCACCGCCGGGCCGGGACTACTCCCGGTCACTGCCCCGGTGCTCCCTCCGACACCCGCACCGGGCACGGCAGGACCCGCCCGGCCCGCACCGCTGCCGGGCATCTCCTCCCGGCCCCACCCCCAGTCAAAAAGTCTCCTGAAAATTCCGATTAGTGAAGTATAATCCTTTCCCTAAGCCCCAGCTCCTTACTGCAATTCAACACTTCACAACATTGGATATGTGAACCACCCACAAGTCATTCAGTAAAGAAGGGAAAAGCGGGTTTGCTTTTTTTCTCCGCAAACTGTTGCACGACCTATCAAAGAAATACAGAAAACAGTGAAAACGAACACAAGCCAGAATTATGATCTCTATCTTGGACCATGACACGTGTCTTTCAGCAAAGAGATAGCAATCCTTTTCAAGCCAATGTGATTTTCCATGCTAAAGAAAACATGTAGCTCTTCAAACTCCTAAAGCAGCGCACTGTTCACATCTCAGACTTATTTGTAAAACTCTGGCAGCAGCAGATTAAATTTGAATGACATTCTTGCACTTAAGCACTTTCATCCCATTGAAAACAATTCTAAACTATGAAATCATGTAGTGCAATTCAGTACCAGGTAGTCAAATAAAAAACCTAGAAGTTGAGATCCAAAAAAGAACAGAAGTAAACTGCTTTTAACCCTGTAAATAAAGTGCAGTAGAAATGGGTTTTTTCATGCAATTCTCAGATTCCCACAGCACTTAGTGAAGGTGTTTTGTTGCCACAGTGGTCAGAGGTACAATTATAACCTGCTTTGTCTTTGTGCTCTGTAATGAGAAGGCTGCCTTGTATAAGAATATTAAAATTGGCTGCAATCTTCCACTGGGCTGATTAAAGATAACAGCAGAGGTCAATGTTCTGTTGCCAGATCAGCCTTCAAAGCATGTAGAAACCTGAACATTAAATTGCTACAAACAAACATACACCTGAGTTTTAAAGTCAAGTGCAAGGCAAGGGTTGAATGAAGCACTCCAACTGGGGTTGGCAAAGCTTCCAAAGTATACAGAAAAAAAAAACCTGGCAACTCAGTCACAACGCTTGCTATTATAATCATGATGAAGCATATCAACAAAATTCAGAATTACTTGCAGCTTCTCAGGTTTCAAAAGCAGTCTCAACATGCATCTAATTTATATGTAAAAACAGAGGCTGCAAGCAAAAGACTGGAAAATTTCCCCAGCATTCTTCACACACAGGACCACAAGGCAACAGCTCTGCCAGAAACACCCCATACATCAAATATGGACATAACTGCTAAAGGAAACTAAGGACACCCATCACTTTCTCCATCAAGATTTTGCAAATAAAGATGAAACAATGTGTCAGCTTTTACTGTACAGCTAATCCTTGTAATTCTATGGCATATCTATTGATTTTTAAGTTTGGCAGCAGGTTTACTAGTTTTTCATCTTCTCCTTGATGCTTACACACAAACTAAGTATGAACTCACAGTTACATGCATACATAAATCCTCAAGTAGACCTGGGGAGAAAAAAAGTCAATCTATTAAAACTCAGTGCCAACAATCCAGGAGAATGGACATTTACCATAGGCACTGGAATTCTAGATCTGCTACATGTGGACTACTGGGCTTACACAACTAAAAGGCAGTTACTACAACTTGATATACAACTTGTATTTGGTTTTAATCTATCTCTTCCAATGCCTAAGCCTAAATTAATTTTAAATTTGTTTGCTAAAAATATTAGTTTCAGAACAGTCTTGTACATAAAAAAAAGCTTGCCCCACCTATATCCTTTTAAACCATCTTTACAGTGGAGAAATACTTGCTGCTTTGATGTAGGTGTATAAGCTCTGTTACATTTTACCTACACAAGCCGGTCTTTGAGGCCCTTGGGGCATGTTTCACTAGTTCAACCTCTCTATTAACTTCCACCTCCTGCCAAGTCTTGCATTGACAGTGTTGAAGGCAGGGACACAGACATCTGCAAAAGCCTTGTAAAGTTGAACAAGCATTCATCAATGGTAGCATAAAAATGCCACTTTCAGGTTTCCTCAGATTTTCACCCTGATTTGTTTTGTGAGTGGAGACACATCTGACATGCCCAGAGTAATCTCTTCTGCCTCATCAGGTATGAAATTGCATGGCTCCTTTTGTTCTACACAAATCCCATTTGTAATTTGGTTTTATACTTACCAAGAATATTTAATTAAGAGGATAAGTTTCTTTAAGAAAAAATACTCAAAGCTATGCCATGGATAGTAGAAATTATTTCCTAAATAAAAGTATATTAAAACTGGAATTTGCCTAACTGGAGCTATTGTATCCAGGACAACCATGGTCTACCACCACAGCACTCTGAATTCAACCATATTGATAAGCTTGAACCACTGCTCCCTAAAAGCCTCTCCCCTACACATTAGATCAAAAAATAAACTCTAAACCTTTTTCCTATAAAATAAGCACCAAATCAGACTGTCAGCCTCTAATCAAGTTCTTTAGACATTCTGTGCAGAATCACCATGTTGTATTCATGGTCTTAATTCTGAAAGTACTAAGTCAAGGATTTTGCGAGTACCAAGTTCAGGTGAGCAGTGCAAATGGGTTTTGGCATTATCATATAAACACTAGATTTCAATTGGCTCCACTCCTGTTAACTGTACTATCCAAAACTAACAGGAAAAAGTAGTTGGAAGGTCAGCATTAAATACATACGTGCACAGCATTCTTTAAACATAACTCTGTTGCAACCGTGTGGTAACCAAACTCAAGGAGTAAAAGCAAGTGTTCCCTACTAATCTCAGAAGAATTTCTTCTGATTTAACAATTAATGTAACAATTTAGTTAAGAGGACCGGCCACAGAAGCAGCCAGACAGCTGTTTCTTTTGTAGCCTCTAAGGGCCTGTAGCTATATGAAAGTTACTGTAACATAACACCAGGCAAAAAGGAATTCAGCAAGTTTTTTTGCACTGTGGGAGGAATTGTTTCCTGCCTTTCTGTACTAGTGGTTCAGAATGACCTAGAGTAACACCACAGAACAGAGGTTACTATCGGACACACAGATACCATATGAAAAGTTTGCTACTGGGAGCTTAGTTTCTTCCAGTTCCAGCACTAAGTGCTCACAAAATTACTCATGCTCATTACTTACCAGTAGCTACGCAAAACTTAATGTTGCCAATTTAATTACATTTTTCTAAGAGAAAGTAATAATGAACTTCAAGAACACTAAGATTTTAAAACTACATAGAAAAGTCAAGCAAAATTACCACAGAAGAAATAAAACCAGTATGCAATCACTTTCCTAAGTTACGGAAATTGAAAACAAAGTATTAAATTAAATGTACTTACAACCATATTTACCTACCTTGTCTGTTCCTGTAAGATAAGATGGGGCTCAACAAAGAATTTGACTCTCAATTTTAATCGATATGGGGCTAAACCATCCATCTGCTGGGAGATCCTGTTCCTCAAATTCAGCCATAGATTCTCGCCTTTGCTACCAGTGAACTGCAGTCCAAAATAATCAACTTCTATAATTCCCAACCTTCTGCAAACCTGAAAGAACGAGGTTTTTTACAATCAGGCTACAACATGACAATGAAATGTAACATCTGAAGTGGTATTTCAGACTGCTTGCTTAAAACACACACACAGAAAAACCTGCTGTCAGCAACTTCATACAAAGGCTTAATTACTTGGATTTTAAGTTGCATACAAAACAGCCCAGAGAAAAACACTAAGCATGAACTAGAAATTTCTCCACTAGCCAAAAAACACGTGGGCTTCTCTGGTCAAATTTCACGCCTAGGACAGGCAGCTCAGAGGGTCTGTGGATTTCCGCAAGCAGAGAATATATGCTATTCAACATCACAGCCATCACCGCACTTGCTGGGCAAGGAGGACTAAAAAAGTAGAGTCACCCACAAGTTTTACTTAGGTGCCACGAGCAGACCGGACTGTTCGTCTGTCTGTCCCCAGCATCCCCGCGGCAGCCACCGCAGACACACCGACGCGGTGGAGGCGGAAAGGCGAGAAGGCACCTGGACGGCAGCTCCAGCCCGCTCGGCCCCGGATGCAGAGGGTTGGATGCGGCGGGTGCTACACCCCCCGCCTCTAGCTCCATTCGCGCCCCCTCCCCGGGGCCACTTCCAGCAGGATTCACCGGAGAGGCCCGGGCCTGCACTTTCCACGGTAGAGGGGCCGGAGAGCCCCGTGGCGGGGGATGCGGCACCCTCTGCATCCAACATGCAGAAGGGGTTGGGAAAAAGAAAAAAAGAGAATAAAATAAAACCCCCAAACCATAAGGGACGCGGGGAGACTGCGGCGCTCCCCGCCCCCACCGCCGCCG
>VZTN01037853.1:15759-28040 GCA_013400515.1 Erpornis zantholeuca | reverse complement strand
CGGTCCCGGGGCCCTCTGCTCGCCCTCAGCGCCCGGCGCCACTCGGCGCCCTCGCCCTCCCAACGCCGCCGCAGCCCGGAGCTTCTCACCCCGCCTTGTGTCCAGTTACATCAGAGCAAGGTGTGCTCTTCCAAGTGCAGTTGGAGGCCAAGCCTACTGGGCAGGGACAGTCTGTGAAACGTGAGAGACAGCAGCCATGGGCTGTATAACAATCAAATATTGCCTTCACAGAATCACAGGATCAGTTATGTTGGAAAAGACTTTTGAGATCGTTGAGTCCAACCTATGATGAATCACCACCTTGTCAACCAGATAATGGCACTGAGTGCCACGTTCAGTCTTTCCACAAACACCTCCAGGGACAGTGACTCCACCACCTCCCTGGGCAGCCCATTCCAATGTCTAATCACATTTTCTGTGAAGAAATTCTTCCTAATTTCCAAACGAAATTTCCCCTGGTGCAGCTTGAGACTGAGTCCTCTCATCTTGTTGCTGGTTGCCTGGCTTAGAAGAGGCTGACCCCACCTGGCTACACCCTCCTTTCAGGTCATTGGAGAAATGTGATGGCTCTTCTCTTGGCTTTCAAACACTTCTTTTTGTCAAAGGGAAGATAAAATCCAAATTAATGTTCTCACTCCCATGCTCTCTTTGGCCTCCTTAATTCTGTGTTATGCAGAATGCAAAACTCTGGAAAAAATGGAAATTTGAAGAATGATGGGTCAAGCCCTATCACAGCCTCCATACACTACGATGCCAGGGGATAGTGGAGATATTAAACTCATTGAATTCTGTAGATATGAATCTTGTAGGTGGTTCCAGGGGGAGAACACCAGCACCAGGCAAGCCCTTAGAAATATGTGTTTGTCAAACATACCCAAGGTGCATAAAGTGCATATGGCTGCTTTAACAATGTAAATTGAAACAACAGGGAGGACTAAGTACAAAATGCACGCTGTGTGGGTTGCCCGAGAGAAGTGCAGATCAAAGATGTACTGAGCAGTGCAGTGGTGAGGAACAAGTAGGCTGTCAGGGGAAGAGCTGTGAGAGGAAGTGGGTATCTGAAAACTCAGTGAAGAATAATAGGAAGAAGAAGAAACTACAGCACTAATGTGAGGTCACAACAGAGCTGAATATTAGCTTGTTCCCATGTGTATGGGTCACTTGCTTCTGTTTCACAATTTCTGCTATGCTTGTCAGGCTTGTTAGTATTTTCAGTTTTTATTAAAGAAATGCTCAGCACAGATGCTTATTCTGCTGGGAACTCTTGCACACGCTGTACATGGAGGTCGATTCATTTTGTTCATGTGAACTCTAGAAGACCTCTCAGTTCTGACCCAGGCAGAACAGTAGAAGACAAATAAGAGTTAGGACATGAGATGTCAAACCTGAGTGGTGCTACATTTCACCTGCACACTTCCTAGCTCAGATTTTCATGCCTGGGTCTAGAGTGTTTAATTTGAAGAATTTAGAGTCTTAAAGGACCAGACTCATAGAGTGGAGGTTGAAAAAAGGAGCTAACAAGAAAGAATGATGAACAAAATTGCAAAATTAATTGCATCTCAACTCTGTGAGTTTCTGGTGGGAAAAAAAACAAGCTCTTTGGGAGAAGCTTAATCATAAGGGAATTAGCTACTAGCAAAAAAATTACAAAGTATTTTAGCATGGGAAAAAAACCTGTGTTCCCCACTTCTTTATTTTTTGTTGCGGTGGATGCAGGAAATCAGAATTTAGTTCTATTTTAGTTTCACTTCTATATATTGTGGTGTTGTTGTATTTTGCGTGATTTTCTGTCATAATCAAAAATGTCCTGGATGCGTTATGAAGAAGAAACACCAAAACTGCCATGATGACTCATGCCATTAGTATTCTGATATCCCCTCCCTGACAGTAGCTCATATCAGATGTTACAGAGGAAGGTGCAAGAAATGTTTATATAACTGTGAGATAATAATGTGCATGTATATTTTCTCTAACACTAAACAGTTAAAGCTGGCTTATACCTGATAGATATATATTATACTTTTTAATCCATTTCTCTCATATAGTAGAAATCAGTTCACTTTATGCTAGGCATTATTCAGACAAAGAGAAACTTACTCTTTCTATATGTATTAATATCCATCCTGTGTTTTCCTTTTATCTGACTTAATGTGAATGCAGGTGTTCTTATTACGTCTGTAAAAGTGTTATCCTGCTTTGAAATCTGCTAAACTGTAAGCCACAAAAATAGCTCATGGCAGTAAATTGCGTAGATTGGTTAAGCCCTGTGTAAAACAAGCATTTCTTTTCAAGGGTGTCATCTGGACACCGCTGTCACAGAAATACATTTCATTTTGCAGTCTCTCTGTGATATTTTATTCATGCTCTACAGGAGAGAGTAGAGGACCAAGCCCTGCATTTGCACACAGGAGACAGCTCGTGTGACAAGTGCCCGCTGCAACCCTTTGGGCTCTGTCTGAGAGAAAAAGCTGAAACATCTTGCAGTCTTCTGCCTGGTGTCTTTGATGAATTATCAACACTCAGTGAGCTATACTGTCAAACTGCTCAAAGCATGGATGTTCACCTTTTGTATATCATAAAAAGAGCAATGTTTGTCAACATATCATCTCAGTGCCATATTTCACAAAATGATGTGTGCTGCATGACATAGATCTCTGGTGGGTCAGCCTTTTGCTGCAGAGTCAGTTTCAGCATAAGTAATTCACCTTATATACATTTATGTATTTACATTTCTTTTGCCTAACAGTGGTTGATCATTTTTGCTAGATGTAATCTATCTACAAGGTTAATTCTTTCTCATATCCTGCTTCAAATAGTTAGTTGTAATGCCTCCTTGTCTGACACTTTAATCAGGAAATCCTCTGAAAAGTCCAATTGCTGCAAAAAGGGAAATAAAAATTTCAAGACCTTCGAATTTAGTCCCCAACATGACAAGACTGACCATAGTTTCCAAAGAACACTCATGCCACTCACAGTACAGATTTTCAGTCTCAAGGTTTCCCAGATAGTTCCCTATTGCCATGATACTCCATCTTGTGAGGAATTCAGTAGTGTAGCTGTGGTCTCTTTAGCCAGATGTTTATGCAAGGTCTTCTCTAAGATCCTCAGTTGTTACTTGTTGACCATGGTATTGGCTCTAATAAAATTCAGGATATTTTACTGCCATGGAAAGCCAGGGTAAAAGGTTCAAAATGCTCAGCTGCTGCCTGTGCTCAGGATGAGCCTTCATCAAGTATTTAGAAGTTCCTATCATTTATCTTTGCTGTTCATTTGTGGCAGTCACATTAAAGGCATGAGTGAAGTACTGCTTTACCTCAGCTCTTGGTGCCAAAGGTGTGCTCTGCTGATTGTGAGGGAGGCAATAACCCAGACAAATGATGAACTTCTGTAGCCCTGCATAGAAGAGGCCTGCCCCTCTCTAGGAAAGCTAAGCACCAACAGACTTCTCACAGTGCTGGTGGTGTCTTGTGTCTTTTGTTCTAGCAAGAATGAATGGCTGCATGAGAAAATACTTCTAATTGGAATCCCAGTTTATATAACAATCACAACCAGTATGACGTAGATTCTGACTGTTTCCCTACTCTTGTATTTTACATATGCTCTTCTGTTCATATTTATTGTTGTCTAACTTTTTTTGGCTTAAATAAGAGATATTACGTAGGTTTAAACACATGGCATGTTAAGGATGGATTGTTTTGTTAACACCACTGCCACCACAGGAGAGTCATGAAAGGCCCATTTTTGCAAGCTCAAAGGAGCACAGTGACAATTGCAGATAGGAAAGAGAAGTAAGGACTAGAGGAAAGGAGACTGTCTCTGGTCCCCTCCCAGGGTGGCCCAGCAGAGTGTCAGCCCTGGTGTCCAGGTATGAAACTTATCACCATGTGTGATGGGGAGCAGCTCTCCAGGTTACTAAGGGGACATGCTAGCTGGAGGTGTGGGACACATAAGGTAGTGCAGGGCAAGAGCTTTTGGGAATTACACAGAATTCATTATGGGTATTCAGAGGAGGAATCAAAAGCAGGACAAAGTAGGGGTTTACGAGATTGGGTTGGTAACAAGTGTGGAACAAGGGAATGAAAGGGGTCACCTGTGTGAAGAGTTGTGTGGTTGTACTGTGCCCTGCTTCTGACCAGCACAATCTCTCTCCTCAATAACTCAAATTATTTTCCAGTAAAGGGCTCTTTATTCCCTGTGTGTATGGGGGTAGAGGGGGTTGGCTGTGGTGCAGCAGCTGGAGCGGGTGTGGGTGTGATTTTTGGCAAAGATAATGTGGATGAGTCAGTGAGTAGGTAAAGGGGTTTGGGAGCAGAGATGGGTTTGGAGGTCTCTGAGTGCCACCTCTGGATGAGGAGTGGCTGCTGGTCTCTAGGGACAGGAGCATAGGGAGAGGGCTATAGGGACCAGGGGAATCCTCAACAGCTCCAGCTCTGTGTGTGTGATGAGGGTCGGTACCAGCAGCAGGAGTGGGGCTGCGGCTTTGAGAGCTTGTATGTCCAGGTGGCAGTAACTGGGGAGACCAGAATCCAGGAGCAGCTGCTGGACACACCAAGGCCTCCCACTTGGGGACTCCATCTTGTAGATGTGTATATATGGACCTCCGTCCTCCTCAGCTAGAGCAGGATGAGGCTGGTGGTGCTGTCAGTGTTGGTGTGAGTGGTCTGTGTGTCTGTGTGTGATCTGTATGGCCAGCAGAGTATATCTGTGTATTTTGTGCTATATGCATGTGCTCTGTGTGTGTCAGCTGGGAATACTTGTTCAGCCTCATTACTGGTTGGACCTGGGGATGCGGAGTGGCAGCAGTCTTGCCTCTCTCAGGCTGCCAAAATAGGTATTTTCCACTAACACAAATCCTTAGAGAAAAGCACTGGAAAGCACATACCACACCATTGCTATTTTAGTCCTACTTTTCTTTCTTTTTTTTTTTTTGTTACATTTTCTGTCTCTTTGTATTCTGTATCAAATTGAGTAACCACGAACCAGGTCAGCACAAATGCAGTTTAGAATGATTTAAAATGAAACTGAGCAGGATCATATGATTGTAGTCAGTCTCTTCTGCTGTCTCCTCCCTGGGTAAAATTGCTTTGTGCATGAACACAACAGTAGTGTCTGTCTTCCTTATTGTCACTGTCAAGGTTGCTGGGCATGTTGCAAATGCACATCTCTCACGTGGGTGATGATCTTCTGACTGAAGCATGGACAGAAGCATAAAATTGAGAAGCTATGTGGTGGTTGCTTATGGGAAACACCATAATCCATCCATATGATGCCTTAGGTTTTAACTTTTATATTTTTCAAATCCTGTACTGCAAGTGTAACTCTGAAGTTTTCTGTAGCTTGTTAAGTGCTGTTCTCTATGCTAAGAGAGACATAACAAAACCTCTAACTTGCTCTCCAAGGACAAGAACTGTAAACCATCATCTTGGAAAGCGGTGGGGGGCAAGCTTGAGGGAAATCACATCATTGGCTGGGTTCTGGTTGGTGAATTTATGCTGATATTAAAGTGTGAAGCACTCGTAACCTGTTGTCCATTTTGAGATCCAGTGACGCAAGACCCTCTGGAGCCCAAAGTGTGCACCTGAAAGCCTTTCGAATAAATACCTCCTTTTTTCCTTTATTCCTGTCTAGTCTCTGTTTCTAGGTAGCCACTTTAAGGCATCACATAAACACACAAACATTCTTTTTTTCTACATAAAAGATTCTTTTAGTGTTCTTCCACATATCATGCCTTTACCTGAACTTTTTGAAAAATATTCCTCTGCTCTTCTCTGGCCACAGTGCATAATTGACTTCTATGGAAAAAAGAGCATGTCAGTGATTGCCATGCTTCCCACAGTGCTGGTTCTCCTTTACCAAAATAATGAACATGGAATAAAGTGCTGAGATTGTCTCTGCAGCTAACAGGCCATAAGCTGATTGTTTTGTGAAGCATTATTTGGTGGTCATCCCCAGGACTGTTGATAAAACTGGTCTAGGACATTTTAAGAACAGAACATAACAACTATCCTGCCAGATCAGACCAAGGATTCACATACCCCTGAATCCTGTTTCTTGGGAATTTTGTCCAGTGGTAGATGACATGTGTAAGAGGTACTTATTGATGTCTGCAAAGTACCCAAGGTAAATACCCCATGATATATCAAAGAGTATAAGAAGAAATTCTTATTCTTACTTCCAATAATCCTCTCCCAGCATCCACTGATTGTAATTCAGGGAGTTTTTTTATCAGATAAATAATTTTATCTTGAATTGCATTTCGTACCCCAAAACTTTCCCAGTGTGAGACCAGACTTATTGTAGAAATCATGTTCTTGTTGTTGGAACATATATCAACTGCTCATGAAATCTATTAATTCAATTTAATAACTAATTATTTTATAATTGCTATCAGAAAGAAATACCTCAGTCTGCACTTTTTCAGAAGCTCCAAACATTAAATCACCTTTGAATTTGAGCTTGTTTTCTGGGTCATTGATTCAATTTCTGAGCATTTTTCTTCCTTTAGTGCTTGTAAAATGGAGTCATCATTGATTATTTCCACGTTGTTAAAATGTGCTCTTGTGCTCTGGAATCAAAGCTTTCACAAATTAAATTCTCACCAACGTTTGTTCCTACTACTGTCACTATAAGCTCATATGTTAAAGCTGTTTGCCCTTTGTCACGCCACCTTCAGAACTGCCAAGACATTCAGAAAAATGAGTTGGAATTTAACAGATTAAAATATGAAGAAAGACTTGTATAACAGCTATTTTTCTCTGTGTCAAATAACTGATAACCACGATATTAAAAAATTTGTATGTATCTCAGAAGGTTTTACATTGTCATAATAACAGTCAGTTCCACAGAATAGAAAAGAATATAATGATAATAAAAAGCTTTAAAAAGGGGCTTTTATATTCTGCTGTATGAGACCTGTCAAACATTGATTTTACAAGTCTTGTAGTATAACCCTTCTGTTTTTAACTCTGTCCATCAATCAATATAACTCCTGTAATGCGCTTTTATTACAAATAACACCTAAAAAAGAGACTTGAGAAAACATATATTTCTTTATTTTTAGTTGAGTTGATCAGTGCATTTGACCTAACTTTGCCTGTTCTCATTTCCACTGTTTCTCTCCTGCAAACCCATCAGTTTTTTGTCTGAAGAAAATGCAAAATATCCTCACTGGGAAAAAAACTGAAACAAACCTAACAGTGTCATTACAGCTTGATATGATAAAGGAGAATATAAAATAGTAAAATAATGTAAACTCTCATAATCAATTCCTCTACATGTTTTCTTGTTTTCTTTTCTTTTCTTTCCTTTTTTTAAACTTTTTAAAAAAAAATTTTGAATTTTAGGTTGATTTTTAATCCATGTACATTTTCCTTATTTCACAGACCTTTCACATCCTGAGCTCAGATCCATCCTCACTTTTTATGTATCTGTCTGGGCAATCAAAAACATGTTTGACAGGGCACATATACAGGCAAGGTGAATGATTTTAATTGTAACGTTTTTTTTAAAATTAGGAACTCGAATTTGAAAATTCAGTGACTATTCAACACACTAAACTATAATAATTTCAAATGGTTTACAAAAACTGTCCTCTCATTGCCTCTTTTATTTCTTTTCCTTTTTGCATTTTGTACCATCAAGCAATCTCGGTGTGATATTCTACAGAAACATTAACTCCACCACACAGGCCTAGCTTGAGCTAATAAAATTATTAAAAGCAGTGGGATTTTATTACAAAACCAATAAATTATATTCTCCTTTTATGATTGGAAAATTTAGGCTTCTGAGAGTACGCAGAGTTAAGATGATGTCACACTGGGTATTTGACTGCAGAAACTGGAATTATGTGAGGTGAATTCCTCCAGAATTTTGATTTGACAAAAGGAGTGATTTCAAATTCTGCTGTCCTGTGATAATGGTCTGTCCTTCTGATTTTAGAGCTACTTATCAGATTTCATGAATCCGTGTGCAGATCAAAAAGTGTCACATCAAGTTTTAAAAAAAATAAACTAACCTACGAATCATTCACAAAAAAGTTGGAAAGGGAAATGGCCATTTTATGACAAGAAATTTAACAGTAGGTATTCCCCTGACTTCTTTGAAATATTAATTCTGAGGAAAAGAAAATAGTATAGTTAACATTATAAATTTAGTTTATATTTTTATTTCACTTAGAATTTACAGAAACACAAGAATTTTCTTTAACCTAGCAATATCTTTTTTAATGTTTTGTATCTTTCAAATATTTTATTTTATTTACATCCTAATATCCCAGTTACAATTTGTATAAGTTTAATTCACACCATTCTTTTAAGCAATTAAATACATAATTTCTTATAGCCTCAAAATGATAGATAAGAAATACCTGGGCTATCATATATCTGCCTTCTGATACACACTGAGGAATTCTGTTTGCTACTAAATATTGTGTTCCCCAAGTGTTATTACGAAAACAGCTTGTTTGAGAAGATAGCATTTGATAGCGATCAACTGATTTACTCCAAAAAATAGTCTCTAGGAATTAATGTCCCAGTATTTAGCAACTGAATGTCTGAAACAAAGGCACATGAGCATAACAGCAATCTGATTGCACAATTTTATAAGCATATTTTTCAGGAAGGCATTTTCACGGACTATTATCCTTCAATTGCAAGTATTTGCAGTCAAAACAATTACGTTTTGTTCTAAATGTCAGCCAACAAGATTGCCAACAAAACAGAAGCAAAGCTGGTTGCTCTTAGAAACAACATAACTCACCACTGTTAGTCATTTTTTCTCTTATAATCTCTTCAAACTAGACTATCTCAGTAGCGTTGGTGTTCTCATTTCATAATTAGAGTAGCGTTTAGGGTCTATAGCTCTCATGATCACAGAAAAAGCTCATAAACTAATCAGAGGGATTAATACTTTCATAATTTTCAAATGTTGCTCATTATTTTTAACAAAAGTCTAATCCAACAACATATCAAAAGTTCCTCTTTAGGCTTGAAGCAGTCATGGAATTTGTTGTGAGTAGAAGAGGAATAGATACCACGTTGTGGTATTTCCAGTTAAGTGGAAATACAATGAGCAAATTAAGACAAGTCAGAAACTTTTAGCTGGGCCATAAAATGGGAACAAACCTTTCAGAGACGTGATTATTCCTTTCTGTGGAAAAGCTTATCCTTTTCTAAGAAAGGTCAAAGTAAGCAACTGTAGATAGAGTAGGATTGTGAAGTTGATGCAATGTGTGTGGGTTCTCTCTCCACACCATGTTTTAGGGGGAATTTAGGTCACAGTCAATGATTTTGTCGCTTGACAGATCCAGTACTTATCACTTCTACAAATAAGGGAAGATCCAAGTGACACAGAATTCTGACTCACTGGTGGTACAGAGTATTTTTCGGTGATGAGGTATGGAGTAGATAATGGCTTCTTTCAAACCCTGAAAGGAAATCAACTCACAGACTAGCTTTTTGCCTGTGTGCTTATACCATAGACAGAACACTTAATGGGGGGCAGAAAAAAGGGAAAAAAAAAAAAAAAAGGAAAAAGGTATCTTATCATTTAGGTAAAGACAAAATATTAGTTCCTGCTAAAGATATATGGACAGGTGTATGTATACTTATATATATGTATATACTTGCAGACATACTTTGATTAACACTGTCAGAGTGTGAGAGGTTACTTGTCTTGCATTATAAGTGTGACTCCAAAGGGTGATACCAATTGTTTAATGAACTCAATGAAAACATTGCCGGTTTCAAGAAATGGATGAAGTGTGACAATTGATTTTCTCACACATTTGTCTCACAGTTACATGACATATTTTTAGCAGGATCAGGAACTTGCTAGACAAGAGGCAAAGCTCATGATACTCAATGTGAATGAATTTGTTTGCCTGAATCAGCTCCTCGAACTGACACTTGCTCAGTGTATTCTTGAATGCCAAAGAAAAACAGTAATCATTTTCTCAAAACTGTGATCTGGTAGGTAGACTGCTTATTGCAAATGTTTTTAATAAGCTCGTGAAGAAAGATATTTTATTCATAGAACACCCCCACCTCCACCCCCAAACTTAGCTATGGTTGCTTTCACAGCAGATAACGAAACTGCTAACAGTTGGTAGAAATAATTTGGTAAGTTGTTTAATTAAACTAGTATAGTAAGTAATCCAAACAGAAGTCACAAATGTCATGCATATTTAAGGATACATAGTTGATATATGTGAAATGCTTCAATAGCCACACCTGCAACTGAAGGTCACTGCCATGCTTCTCTGGTACAGGAGGCATCTACTCTGGAGCATGAAAAGAGCATCAGCAAAGAGAAAAAACCCTCAAGGGTTTGGGGAGGTGCATTTTCTATGAGAAGAAAGATGTTGTTTGCATGCTGCAATTTGGGAAATTGGGAAATAGCTTGAGTGCTCAGTAGTGAGCTAAGGATCTGGGAAACCAAAGCAGAGCAAAGGAGAGAAAACCAGACATAACAGAAAAATAACATAAACTAGTTTAGGAATAGAAAGAAACACAATAAAAAAGTTACGTCCTTGATAATGAGAGAAGATAATTAGAATTTCTTTAGTTGTGAAAGACTGGAGAGAGAAAGGGGATAAAATTGAAAATATGAAGAAAACTATATGAAAATGTATCTGGAAACTCTTTGGGAAGAGCTCTGTACATTAACCACAAAACACAAGAGTGAATGCAATACATCACAGAGAATATAACCTCTTGATTCAGGATCATCAAAAACTTTAAAAAGACTTTGAATTATGTACTTTTTTTTTCTGCATTTGCCTTCTTTTTAATTTGAATTCATGCTTGATGAGTGAGAATGCCTATTTGTAGAAAGGAAAATATCCTAATACCTCTGGGGCCACAAGTGAAAGCATGTAAGATTGGTCAGATATTAAGTTAAACCCAAGAAAAGTGGACCAGAATGGTACTCATAACTTTACAAACAACAACAAAAAGTATTAACAGTTCTCAGAAGGCAGAATAGATATCCTAAAATGGGTATCCTGTATGAAAATATCTTGGAAATATCTAGAATTGATTTGCAGTTGACCATAGCTGTGAAGAGAACAAAAAGCAAATTGTACTTTTCTATAAAAGATATGCTACATAAGTAGAAGTCAGATAAATTATCCCTATTCTCAGAGGCTACTTTGTATGTCTACAGCTTGGCAAGAAAGGCAATAATTTCCATAGACAGTTATTGCATCTGCAGTTTTTGTGGGAAAACTATTGCTCTGAAAGAATTACAATGTGTTTTGTTGTAGTCTGTGTGAGTCATATGCAAATGATTAAAGTCAGAGCCTGTCCTCTGTAAACCCCATCATAATTATGTAGGCCAAGGTTAAACAGAAAATGTCTGGTTTATGACTCCCCTCACTCTTCTGGCTGTATACAAATTCTTCTAATGAGAAAAAAAGTGTTTGAGAAATGACAATTTGCAATTTCCAAAACTCAGTTCAACATCCATTACACAGCATCTGTTTGCAGACTCACTTGGCTAAAATATTATATTTGCACCTGAAAGGTCTCACAAAAATTAAAAGAAAAGAAAGAACTCTAGCTACAAAAGAGTACATGCATAACTCTAACTTTCAGCACAGGAAATACTATTTCCCTGTTTCTGCAGAAGGTCCTAGACATTCAGAAATTCCATTTACAAAGAGGATCATCTTTATATTGATTAATATTTTTGACTGAAGAGAAAACTAAACCAAACCAGAAAAAAAGTAGAGTGGTATGCCCATGAAAGAGCCCAGGAGTATATATCTTGCTTGAGGAAAGCTATTTTTCATGTGCCATCAGCATGGGCTCTTTCACTTGACTTGCTCTGTATTTTCCACAGAGCTCTAACAACTACTTTAATGTCAACGTTCATTTAAGGCCAGTATAGAAGAATCTCTCTATAGGTTTTTAAATCCCTAAATGACCTCCAGATACTTTTTAGAAGTTTTTTTTCCTTCATAGTGTCTTCAGAATCACCAACCCTGTGCCTTTTAGTATCACCTTCCTCTTATTACTGAGGTCTTCCAATTAGCTGGCAACTGGAAATTTGTTGTCCTGTGCATTAGTCTTAATTACTGTTGTGGGAACTCATTCTCAGCAGGAACTCTGTGAGTCAAAACCTATGTTTTGTAAGAACCCAGTTTCCTTTTTAAGCTGTTAGCATGTAAGTAACATAGCCCTCGACCTTGTTCTGCTATCCCTGATTAGATGTTCAAAAGGTCATGGTTTTGTTTTGGTCTAGTTTTTTTTTTTTTTTTTTTTTTTTTAACTTAAAACCAC
>VZTN01037853.1:1019-14985 GCA_013400515.1 Erpornis zantholeuca | reverse complement strand
TATTCTATTTACAAATTATATTTTGGTAGGTGAAAAAAATGATCTGTTTGTGAAGCTGCTTTTGGCCCTGGCAGGAAGTAATTAATGGGAGGTTTCAGTGAGTGCTGGCATCCCATAAATAACAACGATTTCCATGAGCATCAAAAGTAATGAAGCTTATGGATTTGTCTTGTGGTTGGATTCCCAGCTGCTTAATAACCTGCTAGCTCTCACTAAAGCTTTTCCTTTGACTGGGGCATTCATAACGTCCCTCTTGTGGTTCCTCTGTCTAATAAAGGGTGTGTTTGTGCTGCAATCTTTCCTCACTGAAAAGACTGATGCTGTCTCTCTTCTTTGCACAGGTATCCAGTTTCACAAAGCTTATATAATAATTTGGTGTCTTTGAGACAACTACCTCTCTGTCAGACAGCTGAGAGGTCCACAGTTTCAAAAGTTACTGGATTGGAGTCAGAAGAGACAGTGATACATGTACCATATTTTCTTAGGAATCCAGGCTCAGCATTGTTTCCTTTAATTGTTTTTGTCAGTTTTTTCACATCTAGGAACCGAGGCCACAGGCTCCATGCTGATTCATTCTTGCATGTCTATCAGTTTTTGCTGGTGACAAATAAGTTAGCAGCCTCTGGATTTGACTATACAATTGTAAGAAGAGTGTGTTTGCAACCTTCTTGAACTATCCATGGCCATTTCTCATAGGACAATAATTCAGTATCATAAATTCCCTTAAACTTTCTGTTCCAGGCATTTTGCATACAGGCTGCCTTGCAGAGCACTACTGTGAGATTGCTCATGCAGGCAAACTGGGTTAGGCATGAGTTCTACAGCAATTGCTTTTCCAGTGACTCCTTGCACCCCTTCTCAGTTGGACAGAATTACTAGTGAAGACCAGTACCTCCGGGAATTTCCATATATTTGCTAATTATAGCACACTAATTCCATTATTATGGATGATATTTGTGTTTGTTCAGCTTTGGCCCAGTAATCTTGTCCGGAAGTTACATCTGTGCTTCGCCAGCCGTGTTTTCTTAGGAAGCAGTGGTGCTGTTNCTCTTAGATCATAGCCAACCTCTCTGGAAACATTCTTACTCTGCATCAAAAACAATCCAGGACACTTTCTGATGAAACACCTCATGCCAAACAAAACAAATGTGGCAGTGTGTGGGCAACATCTTATAAAAGAGGTTTTTAAGAGTACACTAAAATGCATTCTGTTTTGCCAACAAAGTCCAACAGAACCCTGCAGATACAAAAAGACAAGAAAAATATTTGACATAATTTCATCTAGAATTTCTTCTTGTGTAAAGAGCAGAAACAGTAGAAAGTTTTTCCTTTTATATATTTGCTTGGTTTTGCTATGGTGAAGCATTACTTCTGTGAAGTGTTTAATTTCTTCTGTAAATGTGAAAAGTTATTCCCTCTGTTTGTCCTATCACTTCCTGAGGAAAAAGCATTTCAGACACTATTTTAGCAGGGTCTTTTGCTGGGGTCACAAACTGTGGTCCAGCCATGAGCCTTGCCGTTCTATTCTGCAGAGATCTTCATTCTGCCTTAGAAGATATCCTTCCTCTCTTCCTCAGTTGTTCTATTCTCCTGAACTTCAGTTGAGATTTTCCTATTGATTTGAACAAAAAGTAGAAAAGAGGAGGCTCTGGCATGACCTAGCTGTGGCCTTCCAGTACCTAAAGGTAGCCTAAGAGAAAGGGGGGGAGAGGTTATTTACAAAGGCAGGTAGTCGTAGGACAAGGGGGAGTGGCTTTAAAATGAAACAGGGGAGGTGTTAGATTAGATACTAGAGAAACAAATCATTACTGTGAGGGTGGCGAGGCACTGTACCAGGTTACCCAGAGAAGATGTGGATGCTCCACCCCTGGAAATGTTCAAGGGCAGGTTGGATAGAGCTCTGAGTAATCTGGCCAAGTGAAAGGTGTTCCTGCTCATGACAGGGCTGTTGGAACTTGATGATCTTTAGGATCCTTTCCAACCCAAATAATTCTATGATTCTATAACAATTTTAAATTCAGTAATGGGTACTTAGAATATAATACTATTGCATATTAACATGCTGCGTGGAGACAGAGGTAGGGGCTTAAAGTAGTTTCTTGAACTGCTGGTAGTCTTCTCTTGATTGCTCCAGTAGTTTTTGGGACGTTATACTGCCTTGTACTTCTTTGTACAATTAAAATAGAAGTATCCCATTTACTGTGAGATCTCCATTTCTACTGCAAGTATTGGCTTTTGCTATGGTGGTGATTTTTTTTTTTCAGAATTGAAGGTGCAGATTTTGGTGCTGTTTCACTATATTTACACCAGCATGCTCTGCTAGTACCAGCAAAACATTGCAGTGATACGTTCACTGAGATTCCTCTGTCTTATGTTATGACTAACAAGCCAAGCTCAGCTTGTGTTATTTACCACAGCATGTGGTGGTTTTTTGCAGGCTTACTTTGACCTCCACATGTCTTTCTACTTCGAGCTTCTTTTATCAGAACTGCTTTATCTGAGTATTGTCTGTTCTCTACGCTGCTGTTCTGGACAAAATAATTTTTTGTTATCAAATCCTTGTTTTTTCATCATGGACTAGTTTTAGTCTGCCTGTTGCACTTGTGAACAGTCAGAGAAGACACAGATGAGTTCCTTACTCAGACAACTGTAGCATTTAAACTGGATTTTGAATTATTCTTTAAGGAGGCTCCTTCTTTCAGCCTTTCCCTTTCTCTCTCTCTTCATTAATAACATATGAGAGCTATCCCTCTAATTTAGTTACCTAATTCATAAGACCTTATTTAGACAGTCTGAGTAGTCCTAAATGCTCAATAATATATTTTTCCTGGTATGTTTCTTTAAAGTTTAATTGTTACCTTTTTCTGCTTCAGTGAACTGGAAGCTATTTAAATAGTGCAATACCATTACCCCCAAAAAAGCTACTTTCTGACCAATCTTCCTGTTTCTGCTGGCATCCACTCATTTAACCTTCCCTGCTTGTCCTTTGCACTGTGCCTCTCCTGCAGAGCTTTTAATTGCTGCATCCCTTTGCTAGGGTTATTTTCTTCATTTGTACCACTACTCCTGGTATCACATTCTGCAGTTAAAAAAGCATTCAGAGCCAAATATCTGACAGAGGCCTGCTTCATTCAGCATCTGACTCTGACTGATCATCCCTGTCTGCCATAAGTCTCTGAATAATCTCAGCATCCACTTGCAGCTGGCTCACGTCCCAGCTTCTTAAAAAACACAGTTCTTCAGAAACAGTGCATTTTCCAAAACATCGGTATTATAAATCCAAATATATTCTTCAAAGCAAATCCAAAGAAAGGTCCAGAACATAAAAGTCATAGCCTTTGAAGCCTGTCCCAACCTCAGCATGCAAGTTTCTGATGCCATTAGTCTATATTCAGCCATAACTAATAACCATAATCAAAAAGAAACAATATTGTAGGGTGCACTCTGCAGAGCAGATTCTTAAAGCACTTTAGCCAGATGGCTGTGCTAATCCATGAAGACTAATTTACAAAACAAAACAAAAATGTTCCAATGTTAAGAAACAAATTGCAAATAGTGGTACTAAACCCGGATGTGATTTTATTGAAAGTTATGTAGAATTCCACTGAATTGTTGTCTGTGCTCTAAAAGATGTAGAAATAATGCCTAATTACTCTGGCTTTGCATGTGCAATTATGATTTTTGAAGCTTTGCATCATTCATATCAAGACCAACACTCAATAATTGAACAGGGCGTGAGGGATTTTGAGGGTGGAGTTTTGTGCCTACATCTTGCAGACTGTTGTTGAAGAAAAGAGGGTTTTATTTTAAACAATTTTAGTTAACGTTTCAATGAATCTTTTATGCTTTTCAAATTTGAATAACTTGCTAGGAATTTGACATGCTGTAAAATCTACAGATTTAAAAGCACCTGATACTATTGTTCTTTGTTATTAAAGTACTAAAATATTTAGTCATCTTCAGCATGAATCAGTCCTAACGCTTTAGGTGCTTCAACAGATGGGAGATACAGGTTCCACTTCTCATATTTGTGCAATAGGTATGATTGAGTACTCTCTGATGGTGTTTTTGTCATGTATTGAAATGGGCTGGCATCAGTCTAAGAATAGGAGGTATTTTAAATCAGTATCACTAACCTATCAAATCACCCATTTAAACCAGAAATTTATTCTTGAATCATGGCTACCTACAAACATATAAAACACAGTATTAGGGTCCCATATTTGGGAATTTGATGAAGATTTTAGTAAAGCTTATCACTGTTTCTCCTCCTGGAGAGTAGAGAGTTCTTTACAGACTCTTGAAACACATTCCAAGATGTTCAACTGTGTTGATATAATGTGGGTTATTGCTCTTTGTTATCCAGCAGATTCACCAGGATGTTTCAGTGTCATGGCTCTAGATAATCTCAATACAGACTAAGTCTGGAGGTGAATACACCTCAATGTGAAAGGACAGAGAGCTGATAATGAGAAAGGAGATCTGAAGGATAAATAAATATTTTATCTTTAGTGGTATTTATAAGCCAAAGGGGGTTTCACCCCTAAACTGGAATCAAGTAAAGCAGAACTAAGCAAAAAGACTACAACAACCTAGGAAGTAATACATTAGAGGAAAATGCCTGAATGCAGCATGCTGCAACTCTGTGCCTCCTGGTCCAATCAGTAGCGAGGACAGACTGAGCTGATCAGTTGCAGGACATCACCAGGCAGACATCCTTTCCAGCCCCTGTTTTCCATAAGGCATCCTTTGGAAACTTTAATGCTACTCACTGGAAGATTTTGTACATCATAGCAACTGCAATTATCTATGATCCCTACACAGGTACTACAGAGGATCCTCCTTATAACCTCTTCCCTTAAATAGCCATGAAAAGTTATCTGCAGTCTCTAATGCATTATAGTTCATGCAAAAAATCACTGGAGAATGAACAGAACTATATAGAGTTCCCCAAAAAAGAACTAAGAAAAGCTTGATGGGGTCAAGAAAATAATTCTGCTTGAGGAAAAAAATGGCTGCACCACATCTGTGGATTATGCAGCAAACTGAAGGGAATACAGTGAGCAGTGGTGAGTAACCTCGATAACCTCAAGGGATGATAGTTTTTATGGTATCTTCCCAAGATTTTAGACTTAGGACACTTAACTTCTCTGCAGTATGACAGCAGGACTGAAAGCTGTGTTTGGTTTTTCAGGAAGGTTCTACACCTCTCGAAAGGACCATTCACAAGCAACAATTTCAACTGCCTCCAGGCATTTCTCTTAGTTATATCATGTACATAAAAATAAGAAAATTAAATAAGACTTCTTAATAAGACATTTTTCTGAATAAATCTGTAATTGTCTTGAACTAAGTGTTTATGAACTCCTGAATACACCTCTTTATCTTCACAAACTAAGATAAAGAGAGAGTTTGACAAGCAATTAGGAGTCTCAAGATAGAAATTGCTATGAAAGTCCAAGGTATTTTTGTTATTAATCATTGTGTAGCTACCCACTACCGTAAATCAACACCAGTACACTGAAGACAATGGAGCAATTGAAGCAACATTGATTTTTCACAAGCTGCAAAGCTGACCCAGAGCATTTCACTTTTATTCAGGCTTCTTTATAGAAATACAGTTCTATTTTTTTATTTCCCCCCTTTTCGTAAGTTGAAGAAAATAAATGCTAAAGCTAAATTAATTGTTTGGAGTTGAGTATATGAGAGGATTAAGAAATTATATTAAGGCCTTTTTTTTAGTCTTTCATGTATAAAATGTTCCTATTCTTGTTTTGAACTAAATTGTAATATCAGTTACAACAATGTACTTATGGAGCATTGCTAACAAAATACAGTGCTATTACTGAGATAAACATCTGACGGATAGTACTTTACATGCACTCCAGTGATGAATTTACAATGCAGCAATTTTTCATATAGGAAAAGTTTTCCAGAATACATTACAAAAATGTTTGCATAGTCACCGAATCCCAGAATTGTTTGGGTACAAACAGACCTTAAAGATCATCTCGTTCTCCTGGTGTGGACAGGGACAGCTTTCACTACATCAGGCTGCTCAGAGCCCCAGCTAGCCTGGCCTTGAGCACTTCCAGAGATGGGGATCCACAGCTTTTCTGGCTAACATGTTCCAGTGCCTCACCACCCTCACAGCAAAGAATTTCTTCCTGATAACTAAACCCACCCTCTTTCAATTTGAAACAGCTCCATTACATCCCATCACTACACTCCCTGACAGAGACCCTCCCCATCTTTCCTACAGACCCCCTTTAAGTACTGGAAGGTTGCTACATCTGCACTTGTTTTTCATTGGGGTGAAAAATTGATGGAAAGGATTAATGAGAGGAAGAAAAGTTCCTACATGTACCAAACAAAATACTATGCTCGTTGAAAGAAAACTTTTGAGTGTTTACTGATCCCATTAAATATACAGAATATGTCATACAATGCTGTGATACAAACCATTTACTCCAGTGTTTTGGATTACCTAAATTTGTTTATTTTGAGCCATCACATTTTCAAAAGCTAAAAAAGGAGCAGGGGAGAGAGGAGAATATCTCCATAGCAGCCCTAAAGGGGCGAGTGGGGAACAACACTGTTCATGTCTGTGCTTCCATGCGTGTGCCTGCCGTACAAGGTGGGAAGGACACAGACTGCCCTGAAGCAACCACAGTGACTTTCGACCTGCAAATGCTGTGCACCCTACTCCTCCCATCACGTCCCCATTCCCTTCTCCTTTTCCTCTCCCAAGTGGCAAGTCCTCCCTCTTTCGCCCCGAGTCTGTGCACCCCAATCTGTCTCTGCAAACCTCCTCCTTTCCTGCCTTTCTCACAAACTTGTGCTACAGCCCCTCAGTCCCCACACCTCCTTTTTGCTAGGAGGTCCTCCAGCTTTGGGGTTCTCCATTTGTTGCATATATTACACCTCTGCCTCAGGTCCAGTTTCCCTGGGAGTCTTCGGTGCTTGTCACACCAGTGTAGTCTCCTCCAGCTGTTGCCAGTCAGTTCCTGTTCCTGCTGTCCTTCTCCTTGCTGTCCATACTCCTGTGGCTACCAGAATACACACAGTCCTCTCCTGATTTCAATGCCTTACCTACAAAATCTTCCTTGTTGCAGATAGAAAGAAATACAGGTACAGGTTACACTTGCCAAAAATCCACTTGGATGGGACAATTAAGGAAAAAAAGATATGTTCATAGGAAAAGCCCACAGATGTATCATGGCCCTACTCTTTTCTCAAAATTAGCATTGTACTAATACATTATTTATTTGAACATGGTGCTAAATAAATGCAGATTCTGTTATGCAACATATCACATCACAGAGAATACAATGTACCAGAGATTCATCACATCTGATGTGGAATAACCTCCAGCAATAGGTCAAAATGGAAACACTTTTGATTCTTATTCACAGTTGGACCCAATTACTCCATGGAAAACATCCAGTTTTGAAATAATGGGTCCAGTTTGGAAGCCTGTAAAGCTATCACTTAGAATCTGTGTGGGGTACTTCACCAGATCTATATTTACCCAAGCCTTGTCAAACTGCCTCCAAACAGATGTTGTAAAGAACTCTTGTCTAGAGTCATATAATTTTGTTGCTGAAGTAAATGAATGGAGGAGGAGACAAAGAATGCAGAGCAGAATAGAAAAGGTCAGTGTTACTCTCTCTACAGTGACAATAAAACATGGTAAAGTGGGAGGGGGGGAATTGCAAGGAAGGAAGGATAAATACCACAGTACTGTCTTGCAGTAGCATGTGATTCATAAAGCAGCAGTGCGTGAAGAGGAGAAAGGGTGATTCACCTGAGAAATTCTCACTGCTTACCACTGCAGCATCTCTCATTTCAGGGATCTGAAAGCTTTGAAATTTCCATGCCACAGCCTCAGTGCTGCCCTTGGTACTGCACAAGCTTTCTCTGCAAGCAGCAAGTCTGAAAAAAAGAGACCTCATGTCTGATCAGCTGCCATGGAAATACAGCCAAAAAGTATTATATACCAACTCTCAGTGTCTTTTTGAAAAAGGAATTGCATTTTTACCCTGATTTCATTGAAAAAGAACTGAGGCACTGATGGATCAAGTGCCTTTCCTGAACTCAAAATACAAATGAATCAATGTCTAAGCTTTCATTAAAACCCAGATACATTCTCAGCTGTGTATCCTTCCTGCCCACAAATGACCCCTAAAAGTCTGTATTTGTTTAGAGTTCCCCTGAATTTGCCACAGGGAAGCAGTGGCAGCAGCTGCTATGTGGCAGTAGCCAGTTAGGTCTCTCCATTCTGCTCTCCCATCACACGTTTCCCTTGAGTAGCTGCCTAAATAGGAACTTTGTACCTTTTAAAGTCACATTTCAAAATAAATACCAGCAATTCCTAAAACTCTGTTTCCGTGTTGGACTCTCACACTACGTAACTCAAACATAATATCTGGTGACACTTGAGCATTTCATACACACAGGAGTATCAAACCTAGTAAGTAGAGAAAAGAGAGCCACAGGAGTAACAGCATCAACTTCCAAGCAGATTGGTTGAATTTAACAAACCATAAAGCATTTCATTTTGGGGTCAGCAAGCTGCTAAGCCTAACATATGCAGATTCTATTAATTTCCATGCCTGGCTCTTGGAAAGACTGAAAGGGGAAGAGGAAGAGATACAGGATACACAGGCAGAGCTGGCTGCACTGCTGATTAAGAGGACACAAGAAAGCTTACTCTGCAGTACCGAGCGCTCGGATGCCATCTGTCTCTCCTCCTCAGAAGATCCAAGTTCTGCAGTGCTGGACAAAGAGATGGGAGGGCTCTGGGTAACCCAGCCAGCCCTGGCAATTCACTGCTGCTCCTGATCTAGAAATAAAAGGATTCACTCATCTCTCATTTGCATGCATGTCTGAGGCATGGAAAGGAGGATTTTGCTTAGGATGATTTCCACAGAACTGATTGAATCTAGTGATAGGAGGGGAGAGTTGCTTTGCTGGATATTGAGAAGCAATAACTAATATTACATTGCAACTGATCTGTGACATGCTCAGCATAGCTAAGTGTCCTATCATTTACCCTTAAAGATCAATCACCTCCTGGTGAAGGCTGTCCCAGGTTTATACTGAATTAAGGACACTATAAAAGTAAATCAGGCAAGGCTGGAAACTCAGGAATGCTTTTTCCAATTAAGAACCCAAGAAGCAATTAGTTAAGCAAAATGCAGTTGGAATTTGGCCAGTAAAATCAAACCCTGTTTTTATAAGAAGCAGGACAGGATCCTTAAGAGCACAAATCTAATCTAAAAAAAGGAGAGAAGATGGAATAACTGCTCTTTTTTTTGTGTCATAGCATGGTTCTTTAATTTTCCTGATTTTTGCTTATAAATTACTTAATTATATTCTCTATTCATAAATATTCTGTGATACAGTTGCTTGGAAGTCTAATCCTACAACTGTCACTGCAAGAGAGCAGAAATATGATTTGAAGGGCTATATAGTGAGAATAACTCCTTAATCAGGAAATTAAGCTTAATTTAGTGAATGGAGTACAGATCTCATAATAAACACATATATTCTAATGCATATGTGAAAACTCCAAATATGAATCTGGGGACATGTTTGATTTTTATGTCTGATTCAGCTGCTTCTTGCTACTCTCATGATTACAAAAGCCAGAGAGAAGAAAGGTGTCATTTTTGACACAGATGTAAATTTGTGTCATATCGAACATTTTTTATTTGTTTGCAAAGAAAATTTCTGTTGCATAGAGTGTAGGTGAATTTCTAAACAAAACGAAGAACAAAGCATAGTCATAATAAGTAATGTTCCCTGAAGCCTATAGGGCCACAGCTTGTTAAAAAAACCCCAAACCTATGATAACAAAGCACTGTGAAGGTGCATAAATGTTTGTTGATAATATGAAAGGTATGAAAGCTGAACAAAGAAACCTGACAGGGTAAGATGATTTTAACTTTTAACTGTACATATAAATATATGTGTGTGTGTGAATGTTACCAAGAATGAAAAGAAAATATTTCTTTGGATGGGTTTACAAAGAGAAGAGCTACAAGAAGCAATTTTCATTTTTCTTTTGTAATCTAGATAGTGTAAAATTATTCTGTCTTCACAACCTCAAGGCAAAGAAGACAGTCTGCTTCTCTAGCTAAAAAAACAATCTGTCAGATTTTTTTAAAGGAAGTCACAACTGATTTTTCATAAAATAAAAAGAAGAGGATTAGAGCTTTGTGGTGACAATGAAATCTGCTCAAAACTCTTACAGTGAAACCTAGAGCTCCAGTGAGGTGGTGCTTGAGGCACTGATCCTGATAAATGCAGTTTAGATTCTGTAGATTCGGGGCTTGAACTGTCAAACATATAGGCCTTCTTATTCATCCCAATTTAATTTTCTTTCAAAAATCCTATATTTGATTAGAGCTAAAGATTATCAAAATTGACAACAACCTGCAGCACAGACCCCAAACCTACAGCATCAATGCTATCCTTTTAGAAAAGTGGTTGCAAAGCAGATGAAAAAATATTTTTCTGAAAATACAGTCTAAACAAACTGTGTCATGTATTGTGTCCAATTCTCTATTCTGCCATATTACACACTACTTGTCCAACTGGCATTCTTTTTGTATACTACCTATCTGCTCTAACAGCTGATTTCTAACTCTGGGGTGATGCTCAATCAGTTTTCTTTTAAAGATTTGAATATTATCAGAGTCTCCCTAAAGTTTTCAAAAGCCCCAATATTAAGTTATTGGACTACTCTGTAAGAAAATCAAAGTTCTCTGGGTCTAAGGCCCACTCAGGTGCTTGTGAAAAGAATTTGATGAATTTCTAAACACTAAGCTCTGGTACCTGGGATAGAGTCAAACAAACTGAGTCAAGGATCCAGCTTTTCTGCTCAAAACCGTTTTGTAAAGGCTGGATCACAATCTTATTTAGTGCTAACAAGCTCAATTTTTGCAATTAGGGTGCAAGAAAATCTTCCAGTACTGCTCACATTTGGTCATTTGTCAAAACAAACCAGAATCTGTTTCCAAATTAGTGAGTATTTAAGATCAGGAATTACATGTCTGTGTTTGTTTCTTTAGTAGTTAGCATGCTGTGGAAGGTGTACAAACCATCAGTCTCAGACCTCCGGAATACAGGCTGTTCCCTGTGCCAAGTTATTCCAAGCCCAGGGTAGCATTTAATTTACCAGTGTACAGAAATTGGTGTTGTGTTAGGTGCTGGCTAGCACAGCAAGATAGCACAGCTCTAGTGCAGATAAAAGAGATTCCTATCTCTCCCTGAGAGTTACAGGGAGATTTTTAAAGGAACAAGAGGAACAGCAGCCTCCAACTGCTTGAAGGTCACTTAGATGATGGAGCCAACCTCTTCTTGGTAGTTATGGACAATGTTGCAAGAGGAAACTGCCAAGTCAGTTTGGGTTAGACATTAGGGAAAATACAGAGACATATTGGAACCTCTGTCCTTGGAGATGTCAAGGCTTTGGCCAGGCAAGGCCATGGCTGGCGTTAATTCTGCTTGAGGAGATTTCCAGAGAGGCCTTCAACTCGCATTTCTGTAACACAATGAAGCCACATATAAATTTCCTGTAGGCTCACTTACATATCTTCTGCTTTTGGAAACCCCGAGTTTACAGGATTTTAACCTTCACATTTTGTGAATGAGACTGGAGATGGGAGAAGTAGCAACTGACAGGAAAGAATGAATACTCTTTGTGCTTACCTTGACTGGTGTTTTCCAAGCCCAAGGGAAAATTTAAGCAGGTATTTTGCTACAGACTGAAAATCCCAAAAGAGACAACATTCAGCACCTTAAGCTGAATTGTATTCGGATTTTGTGCATGCATACAAAAACCTCAAGAATCAAGATAACTGAAATCTAAGGGACAGAACCTCACTACATGGAACAGATTGGTGTTTCACTCTTAAAATAAAAAATGTGTTTTCCAGATAGATGCTTTACATAGATACTTCTCATTACATTCAGTTTCAATGTATCACTGAGCAAGTGGGGTAGGTACTGGAGAAATATATTTGTTTTATTGTTTGTAAATGGCATTCACCTTTTGTTTATTTCAGTGGAAATTTCAAAATCAGCTTTGCTAGTACCTATATTCTATTTAGAAATAGACACACTTCTATCAAAGATAAGTATCCGCCTCCTCATCAAGAAGAGTGTGATAATTCTCAAAGCCCAAGCACGCAACCCGTCCAGCTTGAAGTCATGCCTTTGAAAACAAGCTTCCATTTTCAGTTACTTGTGGAAGCTTTGGTTTGGGGAAAGGAGAAGGACTGGAGCTGACTTATTTTTCTTGCAGTCAAGCGGAAGAAGTCTCACTCCACATTCCTGTAAGAGAAACGCAGGGAAGGAATAAGCCATGTAGAAATCTGCAGAGTTGCCTGGAGGACAGAGCTGAGTTTACAGCAGGCTGCTCACCTTTGAGCACAACAGACTGTAGCAACACAAAAAGCAAATATCCATGCCAGACCAAGCAGAATACCACACCTATTTACAAAGAAAAACATGTCAAGAGCAATTTTCTTTTGAAAATTCTTTATTACTCATGGTGGTTTAAAGGCCTCCTACACAACTTAAGGAGACAAAAAATGAAGAGAGTATGTAAGAACTAGGTATTCACCTATCACACTACCTAACATTCCACTGGAACTAAAAAGGCACTCAGTCATTTCGTAAAGCAAAAGTAGTATTACTTCTGTTTTCTTGTCTAGGAAAGGAGATGCTATTTGCACAATCACAGAAGATGCTGGGTTGGAAGGCACCCACAAGGATCATTGATTCCAACTCTTAACCCTGCACAGCACCATCCCCATAAGTCACGCCATGTGATTCACTCTAGGAAGAACCTTTGTCTAATATCCAACCTAAACTTTCCCTGACATATCTTCATGCCGTTTCCTAGAATCCTGTCACAAGTCACCACAGAGAAGAGACCAGCATCTGCCCCTTATCTTCCCCCTTGGGGAAGTTGTAACTGCAATGAGGTCTCCCCTCAGTCTCCTTTTTTCCAGGCTGAACAGACCAAATGCCCTCAGCCACTCCTCACACGGCTTCCTCTCAAGGCCCTTCACCATCCTCATGGCCCTCCTTTGGACTCTTCAGAGCTTAATGTCCTTCTTAAATTGTGGTAACCAAAACTGCACACAATATCCTAGAAAAATAGTAAAAGATTGGGAAACCAGCTTGGCAAGGTGTCCTATCACATACTTCAGGTTTGATTCCTCATTTATAATTTATAATTTCATGAGGCCATTCAGTTTGTAATTTCCTTTCTTCCCTTTTCCATCACCAAAGTGTGATAACAAAGACAGAAATAATGAATCAGAGAGAACCTTCTTCCTCTAGAAATGCCTTTCCCTTGAAAGTAGAAAGTGTATTATTAATTTATACAGTAAAGTAGAATTAATTAATTAGGAAGGCAAATCACAGAAATATATTTTAGCTTCAATATTTATGCATACACATTTCTATATGTATTACATATTTCATGAACTGTGTGCCCACCTGAAGCATGTGATGGTACCCACCAGACTGTCCTGGAACATCAGTGAGTTTTCCTGGCCCTGCAGCCTTGTGGTGCTCCACAGAAGTGCTGCCTACCCTTGCTCGCTCAAAAGGAGATGAGATTACTTTCTTTCTGCAGATGAACCAGAAGCAGCTCGAGCTTCCTTAAGCATGTCTGCCATGTTCATACAAATAACCTGAGGCATACCAGCAGACAGACTAGGCTGCATTTCCATGGCATTTTTCAGCCAGTCTAGATGCAGACGGCAGCTGAAATGTGTGATCTCACACTCCCCTGGCACTGTAGAAGATGTTGCTGCTCCCAGCTTTGCACTGGCATTGCATTAATGTGTGAAGGAGACCAAAAAGTGATCTGGCTTGAAACTATGGGGTTTGTCTGGAGTTTCAGACAGAGCAGCCCCCTGACCTCATTTGCATGGGAATACAT
>VZTN01037852.1:20528-31043 GCA_013400515.1 Erpornis zantholeuca | reverse complement strand
ATATAATATACCCAGGAAAGCATGGCTTAATTCAGGAAAAATAATAGTTCCTGAAAACATCATGTGAATAGGACCCGTGTACATTTAACAACAAACTCAGTAACATCAATAATGAAATCTCAATGCCTGCAAAGGAAGGTACAGACATAGCCTTTGTCCGTTATCTTGATTCATCTTCCACAAACACATGAGTTTTTCAAGTGTTAATATTAAACACAATTAGGATTGCTAAGAATTTTCTTGGTTATGGAGATCAATACTTCAATCTGAATTTTCATTAGTCTTTACTGATTCTACTTGTGGGGTCAATATGGAAAATATAAAAGGAGCAGAACAACTAAGAATGAAAGAATCAATTCTTACAAAATTAATTCTTAGTTGTCAGAAAATTAAATCTCTTGATTTGTATTAAAATAGCTATTTTTTGTCTGTGGGGGACAGTACTTTGGATGGCTAAAGTACATTGCATCTGTTTTCAGATCCTTATATTATTATACCAGATAGACAGACATGTACTGCTTCACAAGTAAACATCTTTTGATGTAAGTGTCAAATCGTTGACAGAGGCATCTAATAGAACTCCTACAGGCATAAAATCAAGTTATTACATGTTTCTAACACAGCCAAAAATAGGCATGGTTCTGTTGAAAAATATAAAGATATCAATACACAAATTTATCAGATAATTTGGAACTGCAGTTTCCAGGGGATGTGTACCTGGAAAATCTTCTTTGAAGGACAAAATTTAACATTAAAGGCAAGATGGAAAGGTGTTTTACGCTCAGTGTTGATTAATAAGCAAACTCATGCCATTCCCTTCTTAAAACTCACAGGGATGAAAGAAACAGGTACAATAGAGACAAATGGGTATTTCACAATAAAAAAAGTAATGGTGGAGTTAATTACTGTAGAATAAAAGGTGATATTGTTGTTATTTGTACTATGGTTATGTCAGTTCTTTTCTGAGTCAATAAATAGGTCTTAGCCTACTCTATATAGAATTGTATAAACTGTATCTTCTTTTTCTTCTCAAATGAAAGAGTTTTGTCTTTTAGAAGACAAACTTCAGGGAAAGTTTATCCTTAATTGTGTCTTCATAATTTATATATTAGCAAACAGATTCGTTTTTGCTTCAAAAATCAATTCAAAAATCTCTGCTATGATAAGGTTCCAAACATGAGACACTTTTGTAGTAAGCTGTAATGGATTGGATTGTACTGGACACTTTTCTGAATGTGCTTTAATAATCTCACCATGTGTGCTGATCTTTTTATTCACTCAGTCCTGCAAGCTACTTCTTGACAGTAACTTAATGGCTAAAGGAATCAAAGGGAAATCATCATATGCTGCTCAGGGCTTTGGTTCTCACTGTGTTGTGCTTTCATTTCGTATGATTTGCCCTTGGATGCCCTCAGACCAGCATTGCTTGTGGTTTAATAATGAGTCTCCATGGTATACAGATGTGTATGAGGAAAGTATTTCATAGTTTGTAAGATGTATGTGTAATTCACTGTAGGTTGCTCAGATTTCCAAAATACATTGAACAAGGTTTTCCCTTCAAAGTGTCTCAGGGAAACCAGCAGACGAAAAGGAACAATTTCATACAAAACCAAACAAAAAACCAAACAAAACCCCCTGAAACCTAAAAATAAATAAAACTGAAAGGAAAGCAAAGAATAAATATTTTTTCTGCATTCTCAGTGGAAGGAAGTCAATAGTACATTGTGTGACACTTATGCTGTTTAACAGATACGTAAATGATCTCTAAGTGGGTGAAGAGTAAGGTGACAAAGTTATCAAGTCCTAAGGTTTCTGAAAGATGACTGAATTTGGAATGACTTCTGTGAAAGCTAGGCTGTAATTATGCTGTAGGACTTCTCGCAGCAGGATGAATGGGTGCTCAGCATTTTTCCAGGCACCACAGAGTAGTTGTGTTTGCTCATGGCAGAGAAATCAAATCAGGCTAAGGGATAAAAATCTCTGTGTCAGGAAGTCTCTGAGCTGCAAATTATATGAGTTTGTAATCTGGGGTAGTAACTTTACATTTCCTGTTTCCCAGACAAGGTCTACTACCCATTGTTTGAAACAAAAACCAGTGTGATGGATCTTTGGTTTGACTCAGCCAGAGACTCTTGTATATTTTTTTGGGTATCAAAGAGATGGGGATATCAGATGACCACTCAGGTTTTTAGATGCTTTTTGTTGCATTTTTCATAATGTTTTATACCAGTATTTTTCATAATGCTTATAAATGAACTTGAGAGATTCTGTATATCAGAATTCCTCAAAAAATCCTCCTAAAATAAAAAAAAGGCAAAGGCTACTTTTTTCATATTTAATTTTTTATGTTTTACTGCACAGCTATAGTCCTTTGATATTGAAACAGAGCTAAAAGTAACAGGGAGAGAGAAAGTGTTTTGGCAGATTTCACGTATTTATTATTTGTTTTCTCTCTTAGGGTGTTGAGTTTCTCCTAAGGATTATAAAAGAATCCAAGAATGGCTTAATTTCTGTAAGTCCAGATGCTTACATTCAGAAATAATTTTCTCTGTCCCTTACACGCAATTTCTTTGGTCTCAGTAAAGCAGAAACCTGTTATCTTCCAAACCTTATCAGTTATGACTAACCCATAACAAATACATTGCTTTCTTAAAAAAAAAAAAAAAAAGGCATAAAAACCCAAAAAAAAGCAAAACAAAGTTTTCTGGAGTTTTTGTGGGGCTTGTAGGTTTTCTTTTGTGCTGACACCTTGAATTGATTCCCTCAGCTGATATCAAAATTGCTGTTTATTACAGTGCACTGAGGTTTTAGTGGTATGTGCAATACAGATCCAAGTTCTCCAGAAAGATGGGGAATTTGTTTCAGGAAAATAATGAAACAGCAATAAAATAATATAATGAAACATGCTGACAACAGCCTATCATCAGTAACCTAATCTGAATTACTGAAATAGGGTTATAAAGATTCTTTACCCTCCCCGTGAGAATTCTTCTGAGATTTTTATAGCAGAGGTTCATTATCTATCAGTAGGAGATTTTGAAGTTTCTTTTTTCTCAGACATGCTGTTCTTTAAGAATGTAGAAGTGTAATTTGTCACACAAAATTGGAACTTTTTTAAGGAAGAAATTGTTCAAACTATGAAATTTTTTTCAGTAGCATAAGACAGAGAAACAAGTTGTAACTATTTTGATTTAACCATTCTTTGTCATCCAGCAGGTTTGGCATGCAATTAACTCCAGAAGAAGAAATTTGCTTCCACTGTAAGAATTTGTTTCATCTTTGCTCACAGAAATTGCTCAGTTTTGTTCTGCTGATTTCCTGTATCTTTCTAGAACTTGAAGAGTGGTACTTTAATATGAATGCTAAAATACTATTTTTCTCTTAGCAGTCAGCACTGAGCTGCAACCATTCAGATAGTGAGTTTGGATTCTTCTGTGTGGGGTGCCTGGGTATGGGGAGGTTTACTGTTGCTACAGGGGTTTCGTTATTCTTGTGGGGAGGTTTTTCCTGTGGTTATCTTTATTTGTTTTTGTTTTGATTTCTGTGATTGCAATATCTGATACTAACAAAAACCAGAAGACATGATTTTAGCATTTATGAATTTCCCATGTTGCTTCTTCCTATGGTCTCATGATAAGCTAATGTACAGGCTAACGAGGTTCCATACTGTTGCTGCATGTTAGTTTGGAGGCACCAAAAATTAGCTTGTTTTTTATCAAATGGTGGTCTTCAGCCATCCACAAAGGCAAGGAAGAAAATGCATCTAATACTATTTCTGACTGTTTGGCAAAAGAAACCAGGTTTTTCAGAAAAAAGAAGGTGTGAAGAAATACAGCAGTGTGTTTTCTGAAAAAAAATTATATATGACATTTTATAAATTGACTTCTGGTGGTAAAAAGGATGAAAATAGCTATCATGCTAATCAATGAAATGTGTTGAGAAGCATTGCTTTTTTCCTGCATTAATTCTACTCCATTGAATTAAATCATCTGTGAATAATTAAAAAATCAAAAAGATTTGCTTTGCATATGCTGTAGAAAGATTTCTAATTTTAAGATCTAAAAGCACGTTGGCATTTTACTTTAAAATTATTCCTTCAACTCGAGCTAGCTTCAGCTAGGGCAGCCAGCCTTACAGTTCTAGTGGTGCTGAGCTTGATATCTGACTTTTCTCAGCTTTTTGAGAGTTTAACTCTGTAAGCAGGATCTGAGGTGGCTTAATGTTTCTTTGACTGCTCCTCAGCTTTCTTGACTGCAAAACTTGACTGCTTTTGCTTTTGCTGAGCATTGCTAACACAGAGCCAAGGCCTTGTCTGCTTTTCATCCTGCCACATGGACAAGGGAGTTGGAGGTACATGGGAGACTGGGAGGAGACATAGCTGGGACAGGTGACCCAAAATGACCAAAGGGACATTCCAGTGCATATGACACCATGCTCAGTATGTAAAGTGGGAGGAAGAAGGAGGAAGAAGGAGGAAGGGAGGAACATTTCAAGTGATGGTGTTTGTCTTCCCACGTCACTGTTACACGTGATGGGGCCTGAAGATGGCTGAACACCTGCCTGCCCATGGGGAGCAGTGAGTTAAATCCTTGTCTTGCTTGGCTTGTGTCATGGTTTTTGCTTTCCCTATTAAACTGCCTTAAGTCTCAACCCATGAGTTCTCTCTTACCCCCCCATCTCTCTCCCTGATCCCGCAGGTAGGGAGTGAGGGAGCAGCTGTGTGGGGCTTGGCTGCAGGCTGGGGTTAAACCACGGTAGCTGATGATGCAGCTCTGCTGGGTGCTGATCTGCACATCCCTCACACAGCCCTTCTGCCATCACACAGGCAGCCTGCAAAGTCGGGTGGTGAGAAGGGACAGGGCTAACTACGACACTGCAAGGTTAAGCTCATCTTTCAAGCCTTTACAGTTTGTTAAACCTTTCCCTAAAGCATGTAGTGTTGGGCTCCCAGCAATGCTGAAAATTACTATTACTTTAGAGTAAATAAAAGCATTTCTGTGAGTACTAAAATATGGGAAAAAAAGCTGGTGGCAGAATATAAGTGGGAGCAGGCACTGACATAAAAAGTTATTTCTTTCTTCTGATGTCACTATGTGATCCTTGGAATGACACATATTGTTAATAAAATTCTTTAAATGAAATTTAAATATCTCTCTAAAATATTAATGCTTATGTATTTCTCTATTTCTGTATTTAGTATTTCCTCATTCTTGTGGACTTCACTTAAAATATGATTTGAGTTATGCCTACTTTAGTTTATACTTCTTACTATGAATGATAAGCACCCATATTTCTCAAATTTTGTCTGAAGAATAAGTGTGAGAAGAGTTGTTTTCAGTATTTCTGTAAAAACTGACATTAGGAATTGTTAAAGATTTTCTGTTACATAAAGATCTTATTTTGTGTTATTCATTTTGACTTTATTGTTTTTCTTCAGCAATTCAAAGAACATTTGCCTTCCATGTTTAAAAGCTGCAGGTTTAGTTTTGTCAAAATTAAATTACAATTGCACTCCTTGAAAAAAAACTGAAATTGGATTTCTTCCAGTATTATTCTCCAGTTTATTTTAAAGGAATCAAAGGGGACAGAATAATATTTTTGTTAGTTGAAATAATATGACTATTAGAGCATCCTGGGTGTTTCCAGGCAAGGCAGATACTAGCATAACAGTGATAACTGTGTGTAAATTTCTTTTGTGGGCAGGTTACCAGTTAATTTCTTCATAACAATTTGGATTCTGTTTCTGGATCAGCAGTAAGGCTTTTAAAATATGAAAATTAATGACTTTGTCTAGTCACTAATTAAGGTTTGTAGCTTTTTTGCCAGCATACTCTACGGAGTTACTCAAGATTCTCTTTCAATGTATTTACACTGCAGAGGAGTTGAACCAATGCCACTGGTGCTGCATTGTGGAATATTTGACTAAATCCTCAATATTGCTTCTGTGGGCTGCCAGCCTATTGGCTATACATAGGACTGAAATTAGGGACAGGCTTACAGGTCAATCTCCAAAAACCTTTGACAAAGGAATTTTTCCTCCTTGTTTTACCATGGTTACAATTCTTGGTAATTTTTCATGGAACATGAAACCTTTTTTGCATTAACTTGCTTTGGTACAGCTGACTACATGGGGAAAGAGTAATGGAGACTGACCATTCTGCATAGGCTCTGGTTTCACAAACACAAACACATAGTAATGGAATCCTGAAAATTACCTCCACTGGGGTTGGAGACAATGTTGATAAGGAACATAAGAAAGGTTGTGCTGGGATACGACTTATCTAGTTCAGTCACTGGCTACCCAAAGGCTTTGTTGAGTGTGGCAGGAAAATGATGGGCAATTACAATCCCTAACTAAATGATGGGAATTATTTATACATTTTCAACAGTTGATTTTAGCTTTGGTCGAATGCTGATCAACCCCATTCTCCATTGGCTAAAAGAAATTCAGTTTTACAAAATTGCACTGGTGCAAAGCTCCTCTGAGATAATGAGTCACACAAAATTCCTCCTTCTTTCCATTAGTTTTCTTAGGACTTTTTTGGCCAAAACCCAAAAATATTTCTTTCATTCTGGGTAAAGTCTTTCTTCTCCCTCTTTCCTTAAGTTCCCAAATCCTTTTTGTTCTTCTCTCCATCTGACATTTACCCATTTTATTTGCTTTCTTTCTTTAAGTGTTCTGCTTAAATATTTTTTCTTTTTCTTGTATTCCTTTCTGTGACCCTTTAGGCTTCCTATTTAATTTGCTGTTGTCTTTTGGTTTGCATCATTCAAAATACATGCATAACCATCTTTACCCTTACAACATAAAAAAAAAAGAAAGGAAAAGAAATGTAACAAATTTATTTAATTAAGGGACAATAGCATAATTTTTAGCCAGATGCACATAAAAATGCATAATTTTATGTATTGGTAATGGATTTGGTTCTCCAATTGCCTCTTCACTATCCAGTTTCTTTTTCCCATATCTCCTAATGTCAGTTTTAATATTAACTTATAAATCTATCTTTTTAGTAATGAAAGAAGAGTGTTTTGACTACAATAAAAACAATTACTGAAATATAATCCAAATTTGTAGTTGAGATTTACTGTACTAAATTTGAAGACCTCTGTCTCAGAATAAAAGCACCTGGGAATATCTTGTTGTAGCAGATAAAAAAAAATAGAATAAAATCAAGTTTAAACCACACCTGTTACAAAAATGAAGATTGGTTCCTTAGTTCAGAGGACTTGTCAAATAGAAGGAGAATACTATCACTAAAAGTTCCAAGTAGTTCTGAAATTATTAACAAGGATGTGGTGCAAATTGTTCCTAGGGTTACATTTGTATTGATAGGAATGCACTTGTGAGAAGCACTTTGCTGGGATATTTGTAGAAAAAAATAGTTGATGTGGATTAGCAAATTTACTACAACTTGATTCAAATCAAGAGAAGTAAAGTTACCTTCAGCCTTTCCAGAAGGTTCATGTGAGATGGATCAGTCTCATTCAGCTTTGTGTATGTTGCAGGGACTGCTAGTAATATTTGTATATTTATTTGTATAAAACTGACACTTTTGTAAGTGCACAAGCCAAATGAACTTACTGCTCTTGTCAAAACAATCAAGCAAACTTATCCATCCTCTAGATACCTTGGAAGACCTGAAACTGAAATTGGTTTTAGAAGGTGAGCAACTCCAGTAAAAGACAGAAAAAGGCTTCCATCTCCTATGAAACCCTTAACACTATCTTGTCGTCACAGAAACATCAGATCAGCCTGAGAGACCACAACACACAGCTCTCCCACACACAAAATTTCATCAATGCTTAGCATTTCTTATCTGTGATATTTTTAATGTGGTATAAATTTCAAACACCTTCTTTCCATTAGTCTTTGCAAATAAAATGTGTTGATAGGAAAAAACTGCTTGTAAATCTCTCAAGTTTTTGAGAAACCATTAAAACAAGCAGACAAAATGAAGTTTACCTGTGTATTGAAGACTTTTAAAGCCTGACCACTATTGCTTCTTATGTTCTTTCGTCCATGTAACTTTTTTCTAATTGAATAGACCTTAATCTTGCAAACAGTTATGCCATTAAAAAAAACATGGCTAGTTTATTTGAAAAATATCATGTTTCTAACATACTTTATGTGCATTTTTGTAGACTATGTAGCACATCCTGAGCATCATATTTGGCTCATACTTACGGTGGAAGTTTTAACTGCTGACACATGAATGGGACTAGTCTTAATGTGTCTTTTTCTAATTCAGTTATAGCATTTCAAGGATGCAGAATGGTAATTAATTTAATGATACTGTACTTTTGTCTAAGGAACACTAATTTTATTGTAATTACACTTCATAATTCTAATAACATTTATGGTTCCATTATGACTGTGGTTAAGGAACTTAACAACTAGACTGTGAGATAAATCGTGGAAAATTACAATTTTAAACAGTTTAAACTTCCATAATACTCCTTATACTCAATTTTTGCTGTCTGTGTTGCCAGACTAGCCCAAATGTGGATTAAAAATATTGTTGGGGTTTATGGTTTACTGAGGTAACAACCAAAGTATAGAGGGAGAGCAATGAGAGTAGCCAAAAACCAACACAGAAGATGGTGGCAGGCATCCACAGATGTCAGCAGGCATCAACCCTCTATTACCCCACAGCACAACCTTTTATGCCTTACCTATGTCCCTCACATCCTTCTTGTTACAGAAATCAACACATGCCTGCATTCCAAGTTGTTTTTCTTTCTTCCCAGGGATACATCTGTAACTTATCAAAGTCAAGGCTACCTGCTGTCAGTTCTTGTATCCCCACAGAGTAGGACAGGACAGAGCATCACTGAAAGACAGCCTTAACACAAGACTGAAATCTGACTTTAACTGTTGGCATTTTTCAATCTTTTTTATCTCATTACTTCAAAGGGAAAGCATTTAGCAGCTTTGCACTGATTGATTAAATGGCTTCTTGCTACAAAGCTGTAAATGAAGCAGTTTAATTGTCCTTAGTTTAATCTCCAGGTCTTGAATCATATTTGAATTTCCGTGTCTGTTTTTATGCATTGGAAAGTTTTTCAGAATTCCCTAGTCAATGCATGCTATAGACTTTAACAATATTGAGAGTTTTCTAATTTTCTTTCATTGAAAGATCTGTTACCTCACATCAGCAGTGGCCATCAGAAGCAGATCCTCTGCATGCTTCCCTTCTGCTGCCTGATGTTAAGTTTCTGGTTATGCTTCCTCATACCCAGAAATCCTTCACCATAAAAGTTGCATGCCTGAAATGTTCATAAGAAAATACCAACCTCTTTCTTTTCAGGTGTCTTGGCAGATTGACTATGACTGTATGAAGAATTCCTGGACTGCTTGTTAAGCTGGACTGTGAACAACCTTAGACATGATGACAAATGTTCTGGCTGTAGAGGAGTATTATAGCTGAATATAAGTGATTATTTTAATGTTTCATTTTATGGCCCAAGGACTGGACATTTTCCTACCGATCTAGTCAGAATCTGTCTTAAAATAAATCTGAAACAGGGGTAAACAGGGTATAAAAATAATACCTTGTCCAAAAAATACTAAGATTCAGCCACAAACATCAGTTTATATGATTAGTGTATCCTTTCACATTCCATGGCTTCTTATTTCACTATAAAATGTGACATAAAGGAGAAAGAAAAAAATCACTAAAAATTATTATTTTAATCTGAATTTAAGGAGAATTTAGTAGATCCTGAGACAGGAGAGAGACAGCATATCAGGTTTTCCTCTTTGATATTTATTTATTTTGAGCTAGTCTTATTATTCTGAAAGCAGGGATTTTTAATGAGAATGTATCATCACTATCATGATTTTCTTTTAAATCTAAAAGGTCAAGATGTTATGTGCTACTACCACACTGCTGTGACCAAGAATTTGGAAAGAAATTAATTTTAAAAGCTCGTTATAATCATCAACACTTGATAATTGAAATATTTTGGCCTTTTCCTTTCTCAAATGAAGTCTTAGTTCTGAAAATATAAGCAAAATGGTGATGTGGAAAAATCTAGAATGCAAACACCTACTTTATAATGTTCCATACTGATATTTTTAGTTACTAAAAATCAAAACTAGGAAAGCAATAACAAAATTTAATGATGATTAAGATGTGATACCTGGACTTTGAAAATGTGTTTCAATCTAAGGTAAGAAAAATCATATCCAAGGCAAATGTCTAAGGTAATAAAACCTGAGAATTAAATTTACAAATTAGTGAAAAACAATTAAGATGAAAACAAATAATAGATTTTCTCACATTTGCATTCTCTGTTTTTATGTTTGCCTCATTATCAGTGTTTCAATCTGATGCTAAGACAGCATCTATAATTAATATTTTTTAAAACAATTATTTACATACCATTTGCTGATCAGATTTTTTTTTTTTTTAATGTAAATGCTGGAGTATTTGTTACCTCAAAATTTACAGTCTGATTCCTGTCCTGTGACAACAATAGTGACAACATCCAGTAAGTCCAACTCTTAAA
>VZTN01037852.1:3046-17139 GCA_013400515.1 Erpornis zantholeuca | reverse complement strand
TTTCTTTTACATATTTACTCCTACTACTGGTACACATGGCTTTGGAGTCTAGATATAAATTTACCTTTGCCTTGGAAAGCTATTTTTACAGTAATTCTTCCTGGAGAGGACAAATATTTATTTACCTCATAGCAAAAAATTGTCTTCACTAGAAATTTTTCAGAAAAGTCTACTGGTTTTTTTTTCTCCTAATAGTTATCTAAACCAAATATAATGAGTATGGCACACACTACTAATTTCATGTAAAAGTTCTTTCCATGAAAAAAGTGTCACTATGTAAAAAAACCAGGTCCCAACACACAAATCGTTCTTGGGTTTAAGGTTCACGTATTTTTTCAGCCTTTATTTGTGGGTAACAATCAGCAACAAAGAATTATTTGAAGATATGCGAGGAAGAATTTAGTGTTACTAGAAAATTGAAACCAGTGCATGGACTGAATACTCCACACTTTTAATCAATGGTGACTGTGTTGTCTTTTGATCCATAACCATTAAGTCATCAGCATCACACAAGAATATTGAAAATTGTGTTTTAATTTTATTCCCACCCCCAAGATAATTTTGGAGATGCCAGTGTAGTAATAGAAGAATAGAATGAATTTTCTCTCAGGATCAAAATCTGTCATATGTTTAATTGCATTAGATGGCCAAAACTTCCCCAGCAATACTGGCAGAGCTGCCCAGTGGCTTGATTTTTAGAAGAGGATGCTCATTAGGAACTAACAGTACACAATGTACTGTATATAATGGAAGCAAATTATGTAATATGTATGTGAATTGCCAAGTTTATTCTCACAAATAGGCTCAAATTGAAAAAAAAAGGTTGTTTTTTATTGCAAATATTTTAATGATATTCTCCTTGTCAGGAGGGGAAAATAGCTAACTAAATTATTCAGTACAATTACAGCTCTTCCATTTAATAGCATACAGAGTAGCCCTTTTAATGATAGAAGTCTTAACCTGCAAACCAAGCCAAAGCTTTCAAATTATCTCAGTCCTTATTTCATTTGTTCTAATCCAATGAAAATGGAAAAAATTGGTTCCAAATACATCGTACTAATGTCAGCAAACAGAATGAGCAAACAATCAGAAAATTAAGTTAAATCTATTATTTTCAGGAAATCAGTTAAGATTCAGAATACAGGTACTGGCAGTTGTCTGACATGTGATGTCTGACTCTGAATATCACAGGACACATTTCAAGTCTGTTAGATGATGCTCAGCAGTCCCAAGCAGCTCTCTGTGCTGTCATTGTCTGGTGGTTTCTACTTATCTCTCTTGATTTAAAGCACTTAATGTAAATCTGGAAGAGTATTTAACACTTCTTCCATTGTCAATTCCTTCAAATTCTAGCAAAAATTTTAAGAGATGCAGTTTCTGTCACTCTTTCGGTGTCTCACCAGACTCCCAGAACCTGTCTGTTTTATTCTAGTGGAAGAAATGTCTTAACACACCTGACTGTTGCTAACCCTGAAAGGATTTCTTTAGGCATCTTTATGCCTCACTGATTCTCACGGCACTGGGTTTGTCGCAGTTGTTTTCAGGTTGACAAAAATGTAAATATCACAACTGGTTTTCTTCCTATCTCTTTGGCCAAAGAGAACTTCTAGTTTGGGATTTGTTTCCGTAGTTTGTGTCGTACACACACACTGGTTCTGTTCTGTTCACACACACAGACAGAGGATTCCAGCAGCCAAGCAGGCTGAGGGGATCTCTCTCTCCTTCTTTCTATCTTCCTTTTCTAATATCTAATCTAAATATCAATTCATAATAAAGCCTTCTGATTTCTGATCACTCAATCAATGGACTCTGATTGTGGAAAGGCCCCGAGAAGCAGGGCTGTCCTCCTTTCAACACCTGACAGCAATATTGTAAACATGAAGTATCCTAGTTTTAGGGACCATACCACCCAGAGAAACAGAGTGCCTTGCCATGTCACTTAGCATTAATTTTTATAATAGAAGATATCTATGGATAAATTAATACAGGTCTATGGATAAAGTAATACATTTACTTATTAATTTTGCAGTAGTGAAGCAAATTAAAAAAAAAAAGCATTGTAAGATGTTCTTGCACAACCGTCTGAAGATTCACTGATAAATGCTTTTATTATACTGTAAGCAAATATTAAATGAAGAATGGTCAACTAGTTACAAATTTGTTTTTTTAATGAATGTCATGGACAAAGGCTTAATGTCCTGATTGTATTCATCTATTATTATGCACTCCAACTTTTATGAACCCTGCTGATTTTACAAGATCTTATTGTGACTAGAAGCACTGTTGTCATTTCCAGATCTCTTTGAACTTCAACAACTTGGCCTCCTGCTTGTCCTTCTGAACAACTGCTGCCAACTTAAACTCATCAGTCATGTCACAGGTCACTGAAGTATATTCTGAAGCTAGCAAGTAAATCCTAATACCAAGTCTTGTGCCTCTTCATATATTAATTCTATCTATGAGTTTATTTTCATGCTGGAGAGTATCGGTTTAAACAGAGCCTTTTAACTCTCTTTAGTATCTAATCTATAACTTATATGAGTGTTGATTTAATCAAGTAATAGTCTGTAGTAGTCAAAGTTATTTGCTATTGGAACTATAAATACGTATTAAAAGTGATTATTTTTGGCCTTATCCAGATATGGCATTAGTCCGCCTTAGTTGTTTAAAGGCAATAAACTCAGTGATCTTCCTGAATTAAAACAGCTGTGGTTCCTGTTCACGCTGAAGTAAAGCAAGTTCAGACTAATGCACTGATTCCCAAGAGCAAGTGAATGAAAGGCTGATGTGGGTATGTTATGCAAAGCAGCTTGTATCAGTGAAGCAAGCCATAGAATCACTGTTGTTCAAGCATACTTTCTTTTTCAGTAGCAGTCAAATGTAAGTCAAGATAAAAATCTGCGAGGCTGTCTCTTTCCAACAAATGAGAGAAGACACTAATGCAACTGTTCTCTGAGCTGACCTGAAGTCAGAACTGAATCTCTGTCTCTAATTACCATCTCCTTTTTTTGGACAGGTAACTTGTGATGTTTCTTTTCACATATATTATTGACTGGGACTTTAGCGTGGCATTCATAATCCTGATCATCAGAGGCACTGGCAGGGTTAACTAGGGTTAACAGCTTTTGTGGAACATGTTGCAGCAAAAAGGCATTCTGTGTTTCAAATTTGCAAAGCATTGCTTCTATCATATCAGGTCTCTAACTTATGTGGTCTTCTTCCTCCTAAATGATAGTCAGAAGTAGATTGCAAAGCTTAGAGCAAGGTACTGTGGTCCCACCTTTCAAAATACCTTCAAACTCTTTTGTGCTGTGGAAAGATCATTTCTGGTAGCCAGACAGAAATGTGTACACTCAAGAAACGGAAGAGTCTAAAGGCAAACAAGAGAAAGCAAACTCAGATAATTGTTTTGTGGGATTCCAAAACTTTCCCAACATGTGACATGCAATAATGGCTTCATCCTTAATGTGCTGTATTCACAGTTAATCTGCTCTTGAGCTGTAGATGCATTCCCAATTTAGGCATTTTATCTTCAGAAATATTATCTGTTACCTGTATGTATCATTTTTTAATGGCTACAATTCTTTGCAGAACTCAGAATTCAAGTATACATTCAAATACTCTGTAACATCAGTGTCAGCTGACAGTTCTATAGTGATGGCACACAGAAACTTAAAGCCTCATCATCTTTTTTATGAGCAATCATTTGGCTGCTTTTAGTGTGAAGTAGTTTTGGAAAACACATTTTCTTAACATACCTATTAGACCGGTTTCAAAAGCCAGAAGGAAGTCAAGTAGTAGGAATTTAAATGCAATTCCTGTCACTCAGATAATTAAAAAACCTCCTATTAAAAAAAACCCTGCCTATTAAAAAACCTCCAAAATTAAAGGGTTTATTTTGGGTTTATTTCAAATCTGATAATCTTTATTCATCAAGTTTATTGTGACTTCATTTCTGATTAATAAAGGTTATCTCAGAGTCCATTATTTAATATCTGAAATTAGAACTGGTTTTCCCCTTATGTGTAGCTTTATTTACGTACAATGTCATCTACCGAGGCAGTCAATCTCATAATTTCTTTTTCCAGTTCATAATAAGCATTTACTTTTATTATTGTTCATTCATTTTTCATTAATTTGTCTAAATTGTTTAGGAATATATTGAACAATAGGAGTCTTAACACAGTGAACTGTCAAAGACTCTCATCTAAAATAAAGAAAATTTTCCTCCTGTCTTTGACTTACCTCCTAATAACAGATTTATCCCAGGATCTTCTGTTCTGCCCAGTGTCTTAGTAATATCCCAAGGAGGCTCTGAAGGATTTGGAACACCTTGGAAAAATCATCTGGAGCTTCAAATAGACAAGATTTATGTGATAAATATTTCCTTAACATCAGACACCTGACCAATGGATACAAAATAAATGGTTTTTTCATTGTAAATGGAGTAGTCTATGTTTAGGAAATTTGTGCATAGCATATGATATGTTGGGAATGCTAGAATATTTTTGATTATTTTTGCCAGTAATTCAGATTCTATTGTAAGAATTCTGTGAGCATGTAAGTATTAAAAAGGGATGAGATTTTGAGAGCTTTAATTTGACAAAGGAGTTTGCAAAAAAAGAGAATGCAATAAAAAAGACATTAGAATTTATTTATATACTGAGGAAAAGCACAGAAAATACTTTAAGAAGATTAAGGCAGGGCATGGGGGGAAGGAAGGTTCATTTAAGAAACACTTATTTCGAAAGTTTTACATGGGAACTTTCTTCAGGCCCTGTGTTTTTCTCTGACAATGTCAAGTGAGGTGCAACAAGAAAAATTAATACTGCTACATGATTTCTGCTGAAAATTTAACTGGGCCATAAGCCTGTTTCATCTGTGCTCATTGAATTTGTTTTAGTTGTTTTTTCTTTACTTTGCTTTATTCAATAGACACTGTTTTTGATGCTTGCTTTGCTTTAGTCATGAGGCATTTTTTGTTTTCAGCTAAAGGCAATACTATTATTTTCTTATTTAATATAAAAAATCTCTTAGCAATATGTTGCTTATAATGTGAAGTTTGCTTTGTCAAGGCAAGGTCTGTCAGCACTCAACAAAGCAGAAAAAACATGTCAGGGAAGGATCCTGCTTCTAAAATCTCAACAATATATTAGCATCATCTCTAATGTCATAGAATTGCATAACATTCCTTTGAAGTTCCAAAGAGTTTCATTTCATGTAAAAACAACATAAATGGATGAATGCTGTTTTGAATTTTCTCAATTTTTTGTTTAATTTTTTCTGTAAAATGTTTAATTGTCCTGCGAAATTTTTCATTAAGATGCAATTTCCCTTTTCCCAGTATTTATTTTTTATTTCACATAAAAAATATCAACATAAAATGCATCTGAGGGAAGAAGTAGTTGCTGAATGGTGTTAAAGAATTTTCAGTTTACTGCTGAAGTGAAGCTCATGAACAGCTTTGAAGGAGCAGGTTTGCCTTTTTACATAAAATCAGTCTTTTCAACTGGATCCATCATTTTTCGGAAAATTGCAATTTCTAATTGCGTGATTTTCTTTTAGAAGAGTCTACAATACTTGGTGAAAAAATAAATTATATCTGATTCTTTCAAAATTTTATTTGAACTGCACATTTTTACTTGCTGCTGCTGCTACCTCAGAGTAAAAGCTCAGTCTAAACAATTACGTTTTAAAGAATTGTATTGTTGGAAAAGATGTGTATTTAAAACATTATTTTCCTTACTCTGTAATGGTCAGTTTTTATGTACAATAAGCATAAAATTATTCCTATAAACTTAATTAAATAAAATTTTATAGGACATGATACCAAGTCTGCTGAACTTAAGAAAAATTTCAATCATGTTCTACTGCTTATGTTTTACTGCACAATTTATCTTTTGTAAGAACTAGCAATAGGACTACTTACCTGAAATTGTGCAATAATACATACTATGTGTTTAATTAGACATAAAAGAACAGCTTCATTTGAAAACCTTCCTCCTTGGCTCATTGATGGAGATTTTGCATTTTTACAGCTCTGTCTGTAGGCAATAATTGTGCTTTGCAATTCTCTGGAGATTCCTGTTTTAATCTTTTTAAATACCTTTCCTGTGTTTTAATTATTTTTTATGACAAGGGAGCACAGGTGGTCCTTTAGAAAGTGTTTGGTTCAGAGCATTTTAGAAGAAGATGTGATTATTACTATACTTTTTTCCTGTGGCTATGCCTATGACATTGCAACTTCCTCCTGAGCTAGTTCACAGATATGCAAGATTAATTATTTTTGCTTATTTAAGTGAGTGAATGATGTTGGGAAAAAAGTTGCATTTCCAAATTCTGACAAGACGGGTATTAATTTGGGTGCCATATTTCATGTAATATCAAAGCAGAGCTGACTAAATAAACCTTAATCTTAATAAAAAGAACATCAGAATCAGAAATTGTGTCGAGAGTCTGTGAAAAGTGAGATAAGCTCTTCACACATATCCGTGAAACTGAATCTGTGAGAGCGTATGAATGAGGTAAATGGCTTTAAGGTCTTTGATCTTTGTTCCAATTTTTTTCTCACAGACATTTCTGGGTGCAGGTTACTGAGGTGAGTAAATTGAAACCTCTCCTGAGAAGAGAATACTGTGCATGCACAGGTCAACAGCACATAACAAAACGAATTATGCAAGGCTGAAATTCTTTGGTTGTATAAGAAGAAAATACATCAGGGCAATCCCAAGCACAAGATGCAAGGAATATAGATTGAGATTAGTGCCATGGAGAAAATCTTGGCTGCTTAGAGAGGACAAGCTTGTTATGTGTTGGCAACGTGTGCTTGTTGCCCAGAAGGCCAGCCCCACAGGGGGCTGCTTGACAAGGAGTGTGTGACCAGCAGGTCCAGGGAGGTGATTCTTCCCCTCTACTCTGCCCTAGTGAGACCCCACCCGGTGTGCTCTGTCCATCTCTGGGGTCCCCTACATATGAAAAATGTGGACTTGTTGGAATGAATCCATAAAGAGGCACTAAACTGATACGGGACTGGAGCACCTCTTTATGAAGACAGGCAGAGAGAGTTGAGGTTGTTCAGCCTGGAGAAGGCTCAAAGAAGACCTTAGAGAAGCCTTCCCATACCTAAAGGAGGCTGAAAAGAAAGCTGGACAGGGACTTTTGACAAGGGCATATAATGACAGGACAAGGGGGAAAGGCTTTAATCTGAAGGAGGGTAGGTTTAAAGTGGATATTAGGAAGAAATTCTTTAATGTGTACATGCCACATCCCTGAAAGTGTTCAAGACCATGCTGGATGGCTCTCCAAGTAACCTGATCTAGTGGAAGGTGTCCCTGCCTGTGGCAGGAGGCTTGGAACTGGATTATTTTTAAGGTCCCTAACTATTCTATGATTCTGTGGTCTATTGCAACAGCAGTTAGGACCATAGCAGTTACAAATCTTCAGTTATGAATCAAGTGGAGTTTGCACAAAATAGTTTTTCACATAGAATTTTTTGTTATTGTTGCAGCTGAAACTCATGTTGAATGCATATAGCGAAACTACCTGTGAGTGAAAAATGAAATAATATTTCTAATGAACTGTCTACTCTGTAAGGCCTGGAAATGAATATCACATTAATGTGAGTGACTATTTTAATCTTCTTTATTTTAATTTGCAGTTGATAAGCAGTTGGTGAAGAGAATAGGTTGGTGCTATAGTCTGCATGCAGTGTCCCATGAATTCTCTCTAAACACCGTAAAGAGCTTCATGCATTCTATTTGGTACTTAAACCACACATTAGAAAATGGCTTTTATGGAGCTGGTAATGCAATGCTTGGGAACTAGATAGGTGAACAGAACTGAATCGTAATTTCCTTGGATGACAACATGCATTCCTGAATCGAAAGCCAGCTCTTTCCTTACAATTTTCACAGTGCTGTTTCTCCCAATGGATATCCAAATGGAATATGTTTCTACAGTACTCAGTGAATTTAAAGTCTGACTGTTATTGTGAAAAATATTCCTGATATTTTCTTGGAGGAAGGGATATGCCAAAAAAATTAACTTTCTACAGCAGGAAGACAGGTGTACAAGCCATGCATAATTGTCACTTTACTTTGGACATGAAGAGCATAATTTAGAAGGTGTTTGTAAATGATTCATTCATTCAGGGTGCATTCCCTGTTGTCATCCTAATAATTGTTTTCCCATTATCTTTGGATGATTAAGAACAGTGTCTTCTTTCAGCTACCATTTTCCCCTTCTCATTTTTGCAACAGTCAGCGTCAATACTGGATCTAATCTGTCAGTCTTTGAGAAACACTCCTACTTTGATATGAAAGTTCACCGGTCAGACAAAATAAATAGGAAGCTGCCATGTGGTGCCTGTTGCCTGTATTTTGAAAGTGTCACATGATGCCTGGATGGATAGATAGACAGACACAGAGTTACAAGAGACATTTCAAACACTTCAGCTTTTGAAGGAACATCTTATAACGCTGCACTACTGGCCCTATATATAAGAGAAATTTGAAAAGGAATATACTATTATGTGAATTAGCAATGATAAAATGTATAGATGTCTTCATACAAGCCCGACCTCTTCCAACAGCCCATTTTTGTCAGAAAATAGCTTACTGGAATTCCCAAAATTTCAAATAATTATGAAGTAAACAATGAGTAGAGACAATCAGCTATTCCTTGCTAAGAGTCTGGGGAACTGTTCCTTCCTCAGACTTTCTTTGACAAATTTGCACTTTTTTTTTTACTTCTTTCTAAACAGAGAAGGATTCAGTAGTGGGAATTTTCCACAGTTGTTCATACAGTTGTTTATAATAATATATTTCAATTTATGAGGTTTTTGTCTAGTATTTTTAAGAGTTCTTTAGAGCACCCACTCTTAGGCTTTCATACTCAGTTGATCACTTCATGCTTTGTTTAAATTTCTTAGACTTCTATACTTATTACTTAGCACAAAGCAAATTATCATACTTTCAAAACCTTTATTGTTTTCCTGATTTGTGTCATAATGTTACAGATATTGTAACACCATGTTCTATCAATAAATAAATTGTAAATAATAGGTTTAATAAGAGGAAGTAGAGTCCAACAGCATCAATAAAGTAATAATATTTGCTTTCACATTTCTGGTACCACACTCTTGCACTTGACCTACAGGATTAACCATCATCCTCTGGAAGAAAAATTACTTAGAGTGAAAGAAAATAGGTTTAGCTTAGACATTAGAAAGAAATTTTTTACTCTGGCACAGGTTGCCTGGAGTTGTGGATGCCTCATCTCTGGAAGTGTTCAAGGCCAGTTTGGATGGAGCAATCTTGTCTAGTGGAACTACATGATCTTTAAAGTTCCTTTCAATCCAAACCATTCTATTATTCTACAGAATAATATAATTCTAGAATTCTAGAAATAGAATAGTGGTTTTATGACTGGATAAAAGATAGCAAAACAATGGTGTAAAGAATTAAGGAATCTGTTAATTACTACTGAACTTCAATTATGTTACTACAGGACAGTTAGTGCAGAAGAGACATACAAAGGCTTGCAGAATGTATTTTCAGAATAGCTGTGGCTGAGCATGTATGAATGCATATCTCACACCTCCTAATCAAAGGCTGGATTCTGGTCTGTGCTTTGATTTCGGAATACCTACACAGAACCTTTCATTTAACCTCCTATACAACAATAGTACCAAAACTGTTTTTTTAATTTTTTTGTGGTTTTTTTTGGTTTGGTTTGTTTTTTTTTTGTTTGTTTTTTTTTTGTTTGTTTTTTTGTTTTTTTTGTTTTTTTAAACAAAGGGTTGCTTTTCTCTTCCTTAGTTCTTTCTGTATAGATGCTTCCCATACTTCATATTTTGCTGTCTGTTTTATATCCATCCTGCCCTGCTTCCCAGGACTTTCCATAACTAACCCCGAAGGGCTCTAGTCCATGGTATGAAAGAAAACTGCAGAAGATGTCCTCTCAGGGGGCAAAAATGCCCTGAGTCTTCTCAGCAGGTAACAGGGAAAATACCTCCTGCTCTTTCAGTCAACTAGTCACCCTTACATAAATTAGTTACCTACTGCTTTTTTAGCAGGAAGGGTAATAATATAGATTAATCAAGAATTAGCAGAAAGGGGAATAATTTTTGGAAAAAGCGGAGTTTAATGTTTGCTCTATAATAATGGAGAAAATATTTCTCCATTGTTATTACTTCTGGGAGAGTGTGCTAAGAGGAAAGCAGTCAAGCCTTGGTACAAACTGAGATAACTTTATGAAATGGTCTCTGCGTTCAAAGGTTGAATGAGACTTGTCTGAGGAAAACTCTCCCACCCTGTCATTTTTAATACTGAAGTTCTCCAGACATTATGTAGTTTAAATGGGGAAGTGGACAGGGAGAGAATCAGAATAGAAAATTTCTGAGGAAAAGGTGGCAGCATCTGGCGCAATTCTACATGTGCCTAGCACATGTTGTTTTATTAGGGAACTTTATGCTTAAATTTAAAAGTTTTCTCAAAAACCTCACTGAGCTGGAGACATTGTGTGCTTTCATATTCAGGAAATTCTGGAGTTACTTTCATTTTTTAATAAAGCAAAGCCCTTGGGAGACACCTGTCTTATACCACTGTGAATGTGGAACTTCTTTTCCTGACTGAAAAGAACTACATGAAATGCTGCAGTTCATGGCTTTAACAGACTTAGAAAGAGCTTGAAGCTCAAGAACTGAGTTAACTGCAAATATACCAATTTCCTCTCTAGGAATTTTGTAATTATTTGAGGTAAAATCCAAATGAGTTTGCATATTTCCTTCTGCTGTTTGTTTTTAAATTAAAAAAAAATCAAATTTCTATTGAAGGAAGAAGAAGATTAAATACTACATCATCACTGGAAACACACTGATGTGCAATTTAATGAGATTTTCCAGAGACTGAAACAGATCAGGGAAGATTAAATTCATTTGTCTGAAAGCATTACAAGAGAATTCTTTTTCTTTTCCCCTCTTATTTTCTGTCTTCTTTTTTTCCTAAGACTGTTGTTCTACAACAAACCCTTCTCAGATGTACATCATCACAGAGAATTTGAAATTGAAAGTTTGGGGTAAATTGTATAAAATAAGATTATTAAAAGAACAAAGTGCTGTGACAAGTGACATGCAATTTACAGCTCTTGAATGAGAGTGTAGGTTGAAGATTAGACAACAGCACACCAGGAGAAAGTGCTCAAATGGATACCACATGAGGAAAAAGAAATTATTTTACCATAAAAAGGAGAAAGGTATTTCATTGCTCTGATTATTGATATATTTATACAATAGTTACTCTCTGTGCACAGTCTTGTGTACCCATGTAAACACTTGCCAATGTAAACATACATTTATCATTAGAGGTGTTCTGGTAGACATGCAGGGAAACATGTGCAGCCACTTGATGATTGTTAACAGCAGAAGCATAGCATTGGAAGAAAACCAGACTGAGTTGAGACCCAAACCAGAGACACAAAACCCAGCGAAGCTGAATGGAATGGAGCTAATGGAATTCCTCCCTCTCTTCAACTTTTCAGCAGAAAAACATTAGGGCAACTTAGGTTATATGCCAATCTTTGCAGTGACAAAAAATGGAGATAAAACTGTGAGAAAACAAGAAATGCTTCAAGAAATTTAGAACAAAACAAAAATCATATTTGAAATGAAATTCCAGAATGTATGTCTTTTGAAATACTGAGTATGTAAAGGTCTAAACTACACAGTCTTAAGAAATAGAGTTGAATTATGGAACCCCCACACTGCAGTAATATTAATTTCCAAAATAATGAAATATTAATCTTAATGCTAATATATTATAAAACATTTTGCCTTCTTTGCTGCAAGGGAGAAAAGAAACATATCCCTCCTTCACTTTATTTGTCAGACATATGAATCTTGTTACTTTGTGGTCAGTAAAAATGAAATTGGCACATGAAGGAGCAGTTTCTAAATGTATTCAGTAATGGAAAAAATGCTAATTCATTATAAATAAAATGTAACACTTGGAATCATGAAAAAAACTAAACCAAAACAAAAAAACAACAACAACAACAAAAAAACCCCACTTCACCAAGCCCAAGCAGTGTGCTGATTGACTATGATTTTTATTTTTTTGTCCCTTAGTGTACTCACACTTTTTCAGCTTTCTGCACATTCAGTATGCAACTGGCAAGCAGTGTTGTAACAGTTGAATATCTGAATGATTGCAATGGTGCAGAAACACATTTTAAACAAACCAAAACAACGTTCAATAAATTTGTTCTCATTTAAGCCATTAAAAGACTGTGTTATATATAAAGTTAGATTTGTTACCATGCTTAGAATATGAATTCTACACCACTTCTGATTCTAAGTAGTGCTGTGGTGGAAGATGTTGAAGCATAAACCAGCTTGATTTTGCTGTTAACACTAAAGTCTGAAAGATAATCCTGTATGTCATGTAGCACAGTAAATGGGTATTACTGCTGGGTGGACTCACTTGTCAGTATTTATCCTGTCCCCATATATTGTCATACAATTACACACCAAGGGAAAAATCATGCTGAGAATTTTCTACGAGATTTAGAGCTATGAGCAGTCTTAACTAACACGCATTCTTTCAACAATATATGTTTTCTAATCTGTGAAAGAGAGTGAGCATTCTCATTTCAAGCTCCTATTTAAGAAAAAAAAGGTTTGTCTGAGTTACAGTACTCTGTCAAATTAGAGCTTCCATCAGAAACCTGTCAGCAGTGCAAATCTACCTTTATAGTTTTAACACTGTAGTTTGTAAGCAGAGTCCCCAGTTGCACAGACTTCTCAGAAAACAGTCTTTGAAGCCCATTAGGATTCCTTCTTACCCAGACATGTGAATCAGTGACCTCTCTTAATGTATTTGCCTTGTATTTGATTGGGCACTGCATCTCCACCCACCCAGGTGAATGAGCTGCCTCTTGTTAGATATGCTGTGGTCCTTTTACTGACATAAATGGGCCAGCAATGATTTTCACCATCTGATCATACAATCACATATATTTTCATCTATTTTTAGTAGGTTTTTGTTTGGGTTAAATCTCTTAACTTTTGGCACAGGACCATCTTACAAGTGTAGAGCTCTTGATTATATTAAACTAGTTATTCCATTGAGTCAAGTTTTGCATTTTCTGTTAAGGTCAGCATCCTTTCTCTCAAAAGAGATTTGTCTGAGGAGAAAGAACACCTTAAATATATGGTGCTTTGAATGGCTTTAATGATTTTATGCAGGGACTATTTAATACATCTTGTGAGATTTCACTGTCATTTCTGTTAAGACAAAGTTACTTGACTAACTTGCAACTTTGGACCCTAAACCTGCTTGTTTACAACAGAAATCAACACTTAAAAGTCTCTTATGATTCCATTTATTCTTTTTGCTTTTTCTTTTGCATTAACATTTTGGTTTCAGAGACATTTTCCTTAAATTTCCTGAAAGTGACTGGTAAGGATGCTCCTTACCAGCTGTAATGTAGTAGTCACATACAGAGTGAAACTTTTCCACTCTTTTTCAATGAACTGGTCCTCTTGGAATAGCTGCTCTTTATATTTTATCTAGTATGATCACAAACTCCAGTGACAAAAGGCTAGAATTTTTGGAACATATGCCTGCATCATCCATCCTCCATGAGGAGGTATCCAGCTTTGCTTTGCAAATAACCCCTGGATACAAGGGTCTTCAGGGTATGTTAACTCTGAGACCAGCAAATGTGTTTCAAATGTCATCTTGTATTCATGGTATGCCTTTCACCTTGCTCTCTTTGGACCTGGATGTGTCAATGTGCTCCCTCATGCACTGATATATTTTTGGATAGAAAATTGGGATGAAGTCTATGTGTCAGACAGACCCCAATATTTCCTTCTAGAAAGTCTGTGAGATCAGCAGGATGTGCCAAGACAAGTCAGACCTGGGATATCTCAAGAAACCTGCCTTTGAGTCTCTGAGATCCAGATTGTATGAATACATGGAGCAAGGTCAGGAAGGGTATGAAGGCATCTTCTTATGCTGGCTCTTAGAAAGTGTTATGTGCACATAGACATGGTATTAAAAGTCAGGAAGACAGGGAAATTTCTAGAAAAA
>VZTN01037851.1:3722-77974 GCA_013400515.1 Erpornis zantholeuca | reverse complement strand
TCCTATGGATTCTTCAGAATTTTGGCTGTTTCTCTTTTGACTGCTTCCAGAGGTTTTCACAGGATCGCTTCAAATGCCCGCATCTCTCCACCATCTGTTGCAGTGGGGTGTCTGCAACCTTCTCTGGAAGACAGCTTTGCCCGTGGGAAGAATCAGGAGACGATATTTTTATGGATGTTCATAGATATTCTTTATTCTTCCCAGGTCCCTCATGGCTGGGTGTCTGGCCAGACTGAGCACCCCTGGGCAACTCCCAGAGTTCCCCGGGCAGGGGCCGTGAGCAGCCAATGGGGTACAGAGCTTGGGTACATGTGACCAGGGAGCAGCCAATGGGGTACAGAGCTTGGGTACATGTGACCAGGGAGCAGGGGTCGGGGAACCCTGTACAAGCCATGCGTCCCACCCAGGGCCCAGCACCCCGGCGGGGGGTGCCCCAACAGTTAAACACTGAAGTAGTATCTCCATACTTAGAAGCCCCTTCCTAGGAGATAACAAAGAAGTTAAATGGCATCCTTGTTGAGGGAGAAGTATTGTCAGGAATTAAAGCCTATTTTCAAAGCCAAGGTGTGCAAGGTATGAAAGCCAAGTTTCCAAGTCTGTCTCAGAATGCTGTGAATTGCTGATCCTGATTAATTTATGTTCCATGAGAAGCCTTGTGAGCACTTTAGTTCTGGCCACTCTAGAATGCGGTTTTAAACTTAGAGGCAGGCAAGTGGGAGAAGAAAGTGTCGAGCAGCTCTACCCACAGGCTCATTACTGTTCATTAAGAGGTCTTTGGAGGAAATGTTCTGATTTTATTGTAGAGATGTCTGTTTCACTTGTATGCTGGCTCAATGAGCAGTTAGGTAGCTGTGTATATGCAAAATGGGTAGAATATGGAAGCCAGCATTTCAAAATGACACAACAGAAACCCAGCTTCTGGAGGTTTTTTTACCAAAAATCTTTGGTTTTCTCTTCTGAGTTGAATTTCTGAAGGTGGTCTCAGAGCAGCCAAGACTGTGAGTTGCAATTGCAGGATGTTCCTCTAATGGTTTCCCTGGGCCTCAGGTGGGATTTTATGGTGTAGGGGGATTAGAGGGATTCAAATAAACATGTAACATGGGGCCTAAAGGGGCATCAGTTCATCTGCATCTTCCACCAGAGAGCTTAATAACAGGAATTCCTCTGCAAGAGGGTAAGAGTACCTCAAAAGGTGGATGGTGGTGACAGGGGAGACCGTTTAGTGAGGAAAGAAGTCTTACTATCTGTGGTGCTCCTGGTATGGTTTCAATTCTCCCAAATGTAAATTGAGAAAACATACAGCAGAGGTGTCTGCATTTTAGGATGGGATGTGAGAGGCTGTGGTGATTATTTGTAAACAAGGAAGACTGTTCTTTCCACTTCTGGTTTTGTTTTCTGACTAAGAAGGACCACAGGACATATCAAGGGATGGCCTGTTGATTTGAGCTCTACCTCCTGTGAGTTTTCTCGTCTCTGTGAGACTGAAAGTTTTCAGTGCATTTACTTGCATTAATTAAAGCTTGAATATATGCGGAATAATCATAAAATAAGCTCAGGCTTCCATAAGTTTAAATTTGAAAAATTAGAATACAAAGCTAGATCAGAGTGTGTAGACAGCTTGGCATGTTGAACTGTGTTATTAACAGCTAATAAAAGATAGAACTGTAAAGTGGGAGTATGAAAGATCTCCAATAGAGTAATTTTAACATTACTTGAGTATGTGAGCATACAGTTGTAAGACTTGGCATTGCTGATTTTGGGAGCTGTCTATGCATTTCGATCACTTGTGCACTTCTCACTGAGGCAGGAAGGGTGCTAACATCAGACCCTTAAAGTTCTAACTCTTTAAGTCAAATTGCACACTAAAACTAAGGGTCTATTTCACATGAATTTTGAAACAATACACAAGAGATTTCTCAAATGTCGTACAATAAGAAATTTTAGCTACTTTATGAAATTTTTGTACAGGAAATCTTACTATTGTTTTTAACTTCATTTGTGCCAGCCCCTACAGCTGGCTTGTCTAAAAGGGTATGGGTTCTTTGTACATTAGAAAGAAAAAGAAATTAATTTTTCAGACTGGAATGTTCCACTGTGACTTTCCTACCTTTTTTTTCTTTTTCTACAAGGATAGCAAACAAGGTGCAAAATGACATCCTGGTCTAGTGGAAGGTGGTGTCCCTGCCCATTGCGGTGTAGGGTTGGAAACAGATGATCTTTAAGGTCCCTTCCAACTCAAATGATTCTATGATTCTCTAAAAATACATGTATTATTTCATTTCTAATTAATTTATTCTATTACATTGTGGGAGGGTGTCAATTCTTGTGTGGTAATTATCACTTCTGCTACTATTGGCAGGCCTTAGTTACAAACAAGACAGTGTTTCTGCCTGGGTTTATGCCCAGACCAATGTTTCTAATTAGTAGCAGTTGTGAATTTGTACTGAGAATACTCTTAGCTGAATTTTTCAGTGCCCTGCCTGTTTCATACAGCAGGTTCACATTCAGTAACCCTGATATGAAGCACAGTAGAATAGAGAGCTGAGCCTGTCGCTGTTTCCATGGCAAAAGTTCATCCTGTGGTTTAAAATATTGTGGCTCATTTAAAACTTGAGTCAAGATTTCCTTCCTCATTCTGATCTGACTCTTTACCAATTTCAGTCTCTGCTGTCTTATATTACCCAGTAATGAAGTACTGTGAATCAGTAATGTAGACTTACATCAGATGGTTATATTTACTATCCAACTAAGAGGGATTTATCTAATGTTACCTTTTCCAACCCCATTCCAGGCAGAGACTGGCTAAATACTGTGGGTAGACTTTTAAATCCCCACATCTAAGCACATAATTTGTAAAATTCTTCTTACTCTCTGGAGATTTTCATTGCCGAGGTGACTTTACCCAAGTCTTGGCAGTGCTGCAAATACACAATAAAAGCAGCTATCATCCTGGCAGGTTTGGTTGAAATCTTTAAAGCTAAGCTTGAGAATGATTCACAGAATCATCAAATGGCATAAGCTGTGAGGGACCCCTGGAGATCAGCCTCTGCTCAAGCAAGGCCACCTACTCCTGGCAGCCCATGTATTCCTTTGGAGATTTTTAGAAAAAACTTGAAATCTGGTCTGTAGACATACTTGTAGCACTTTTCTACTCACTCCCAATGACAATAGTAAAGACTTTCAAAAATAATAAAAGACAAAATAGAGTAATTGGGATAATATGATGAAACCCAAATCAGTTATCTTTTATAAAGGTCAGCTCAGTAACTGAAAGATCGATTTACACTCTACGAGGTAAAAGGGTGTCATTAATAGATTCATTAGATTAATTAAGCTTGCTCTTGATTTGGTAAAGAGTTGCTTTTCAGGTATTTCTGGCCAGTCTGTCCTACCTTCCATTATGGTTATGCCAGACCAATGTTTGGGGAAGAAGACAATCCAAGAAGTAGCCAGATTTGTATCCTGACAGTGGTTTGTTGAGCGGTAGTCATGGCAAGAAAACAGTTAGAGTTAAGGCTAATTTTTAAAGAAAGCAATTGATTTATAAAACGAAACAAAACAAAAAAAGCCCTGCAACCAAATACACTGTTCTTTTATAGCAGTCGCAGTGATCAATTTTGTGAGACTTGGGCTTTGTAACAGAAGATACAAATTTATTCAGATATATATCAGAGATTACTAGTTAAATACAGTGGAGACCTGGCATCAGTGCCAGGTCTGTTGTAGGCTTCCATTATTTGTGGAAGATAGGAAGGATAAATAGCCATGGGAGAGCCTTGTAAATCTGAATCAAAGGTGGAGCTTTTGTGCTGATCAGAATATGATCATGCTGCATGTACAGATCCAGGTGCTTTCGTGGATGTAAACACAACTATGTTAGCCACCAAAGTTCATTGTTCTCTAAATTGTTCATTCCAGGAGATGGGCAGCCCATCATCTGCTCAGGGTCTTACCCTCAAGCCTAAAAGCTCATCTTGGCTGGCCCAGCTGGAGCTTTAGCAGGGATGTGCCAATCAGATGGATATCCAAAGAGTCCTAGTTGCACTCTGTGGGATCCAGGCATGGATCGGTGAGTGCTTGGAGGTAGAACAACACTAAATCCAGGTGTTCATATTGGCATGACGGGGCCTGGATACCTAAAGAAAACTAGAGGCAGTTAAGAACTGCAGCTCCTTCATGGGTTGTCTCTTTGTTGGAGTCCACTCCCACCTTGTCCCAATCAGCCTCATAGGGAATGATGACTGAATCTCATCCTTCTGGGTCAGGCAGGAAGGAATCTTCAGAAAAGCTGTGGAGCTTTTGGGATGAAGGTATGTTTGACAGTGAGTGGCAAGGTTTGAGTTGGCCTTTGGGAAGGGTTTCTGACCGCTGGTTCTGTAATGGAGAGCAGGGACTGTCATGAGAATGTAGGGTGTAACTATTCTATCACCATCTCTAAACCCAGGAAGGGGCAGTTTCCTTATCTCTTGCACACCCATCTTCGGCCAGAGAGATTATCTTCTGTTAATGGGCCATTGAGCCTGGCTGCATGACTGATAACATGTTATCANNNNTATTCTGACTCTGACAGTGTTTTGTTTGTATTGCTACATTTTATTATTAACTAGTAAAGAACTGTTATTCCTACTCCCATATCTTTGCTCGAGAGCTCTTTAATTTCAAAATTATAATAATTTGGAGAGGGAAGGAGGTTTATATTTTCCATTTCAAGGGGGGTTTCTGCCTTCATTACCATAACCTGTCTTTCCAAACCAAGACAGGGACCAAAAGGTTTGTTTGTGGGGCGGTTTAAAAGATTTGATCTCCCTCCCACTTTTGAAGGTGCATTTTTTGTAAGTTTAAGTCAAGCTGTTTGCATTCCAGTGCAGAGGTGAAGAATTTAGGAACGTGGACGAACTACCCCTGTCCTTCCTTTTCAGACAGGATAACAGAAACAAGAGGGAGTCGTCACAGTCCAGCAGTGAGTCACTGAAGTCCAGAGCAGCATATCCCTGGTTCTTTGTCCAGTCTTTGATCAAAGGTGTTTGCTGAGGTACCTCATGTGAAGAAGACTTAATGTTCTTGGCCGCTCACACAGTTTCTTTCATGAGTATTAAATCTGCATAAAGAGATTAATTAGACCTGCCAGAAAAGCTGTTTCTGTCCACAGAGTTGCTAATTGCCGTTCACATACTGTCAGGATGGTTCTCATCTCTGATAACTCTTCCTCAGATGCAGAGGTGCACATCAAGTGACAGACTTACTGTCCAAGAAATTTTCCTCTGGCACAGAGTGGCAGAACCCTGAGCATCCTGCTTTCCTAGGAGCCAATGATGTCGATCAGGGATGTGTGTCTTTCTGTTAATTTTCCACAATCACTGAGGAGCCACAGCAGAGAAGGACCTTCAACATCCTCCTTTTATTTTTGTCAGTGTTCCTGGATGTTGCTGGGTCAGCTAAATTCTGCAGTAATGTTTGCCCTTCCTCTCATTTTGCCCTTTGCAACCTTGCATGAAAATATGTCTGTGACATGAAGGCTTAACTAACCACCATTAGCAATAGTCCTGGAATCCCAAGGAAAAAAATCATAAATTAAGAGTGGTGGTGATTAAGTAATTAAAGTTATTTACTTACTTGGAATGAAGTGGTTATGAGATATCAATGGGGTTTTTTTCCCTGTGTGTGCTTACCAGTTGCAAAGGAAAATTCTGTCCTATAGAGTGAACCACCTTTTCAGGGACTGATTCCTTCTTCACATGAAAGGAATTCATGCCTGACAGCTTCCAAATTGTGTTTTGTTGTCTTCAGGTGGCTCTACTGAGGATCTGGTGGCAATGTTTAGGTAATGGCAGTATGAGAGCTGAAGCCCTGACTCAGAATTTTCCATATGAATTTTCCTTGTCTTGCTCTATTCAGAAAGGCTTCTTGTTCCCTGAAGGACACTCAGTGTTCATAGTGGTAACAACATTCCAGTGGTCAGGGCAGAAACTGGGAAGCAAGGTTTATGTTGCATGCTAACTTTTAGACATCAGGAAAGATCATTTGCTTTAGATAATTTGTTTGAGAAACTGGCTTTAATGTTACTGGCAAAGAAAGGGGTTGGTTTTCAAAGTAGGTATGGAGTTCCTGATGACCTTGGTTATAGGTCACATAACATCTTCTGCTTAGAACTGAAGTGAGACTATTTTTGCCTTTGTTATCAGGGTGAAATTCCTAAATTGAGCTGGGATTTTAGGTAATCTAATTCCCAATCTCTATTTTATGCTTTATTCAACCATTTATTCTGGCTTTCAGTGTAAAGTAATGTTGTGTGACTGAGGGTGTGCATGAGGGCTGAATCCAGCCTTTGGAAACCTGTCCAGTCTCACTTTCAGTGAAGGAGATGGGAGATAGTCCGACAGCAAACACAGTCTGAGTAGCCAAGTGACTCTTGTTCTCAGCCCAACAAAGTGAAAATTGCTGCTGCTGAAACCAGGGAGGAATGGGGTGGACTGGCAGGCAGAGACAAGGTGCAGGAAGAGCTTGGGAGGGGGCCGGGGTGTTGGCAGATAACAAAGATTTAAACCCCAGATCTGCTCCTCCTCTTTCTTGCATTGTGCTTTCTTCTTTCTTCACTGAAGATGTAACACCAGATCTGTATGGAGGGAAGCCAAACTCTGTCAGTGCTGCAGGATGGTTGGCTAGGATAATGTATGGGACTGATGTGGGGGTAATGTGTGCCCTTAGGAAGGCACATGTTCCCTCTGTATTGCAGACAGACCAGCCATGAACATACTTCTGCAGCCTCTTGGCAAAGACTCATCTATGAATTGCTCATAAAGTTCTTTGCCACTTCTTTTAGTGCAGTTTGCCAGAAGTTTTGAGCCATGCAAAGTGACAGAGGGGTTGCACGCATAGACTGTGATTAGTGAGTGCAAGCTGTTCAGGCAGCTCTGAGAGTAGCAGCCTTGAGAAAGAAGACATCCTAGGACATGATGAAAGGATGGTTTTCATGAGGTGGCTCACTAATAGAGTCAGGTGTATGTTGTCACTGGTTTTCTGTGCATATCATTTCACTTGGCAAGAAAAATTGTTTCAAACCTAGATTTTCCCTCCCTTTGTACATCTGCTCACAACAGATAGGAAGATTTATTTTTAAAATATTTCCTGTAAATTTGCCCTGAATTCTAGGGCAAATTAAGGACAGGGGAGAAAAAGGGTGGCTGAATAAAGAATTTTAAGAGAAAACTGTTTATAAGGTAGGAATTAATCAACTATCTCCCATTTTGCAGCAGCTGTGGACTTTGAATGAGAACAACTTGAATATGGAATGTTCAGTGGGCATAACAAACTGCTTAAAAATTGTACAACACAGGTCATTTCCACAATTAAATAATTTCAATTACATTTTGATGTGCACATGGATCACTCGGTGGGCTTAGGATCACTTAGTAGGCCTCCTAATAACTCTGGTCATGGTTTATTTGCTCTGCCATATTCACTTAGCTCTGAGTCATGAGTTGATGCAGAAATTATCTATGAGTCTCTTCTTGATAAATTATATTAAGCAGCATGCTTCATGCCATTGTCTTGTTTTGAAAGACAGGTGTCTGCTAAGGAAGGCAGGAGTCANAGCAGTGGCAGTCCCATAAGATGGTGGCTGCAGTCCTCCTGAAGTGATGGATGTGGTTCTGTTGAAGTGGTGATCCTGTAGAAAAGTCTGGTCTTCCTCAGAAAGTCCAGTGGTAGGTATGTAGCTCTTGTTCTCTGGATATCCAGTGGAAAAGGCTGTCCATGGTTGAAATCTCATATTCAGGATGGAATGCTGGTTCCTCCCTCTGGGTGGAGCATCTCACAATGGGATGATGAGTCATGCGGCAAGGCTCTGATGGGCCATTAACAGGAGATAGTCCAGGAGCGAGTTATCTATGCATCATTGGGCAAGGCATTGATGGGGCCATTAACAGAAGATAATCCAGAGGGAGGAGGCAGGGAGCACTGCCCCATATGGTTTTAACAGCTTTTGAAGATGGTAATAGAATACATACTTTTGGGCACATCTTACACTGTAAGATAGGATAGCCATAGAATAGCCATATAAGCCTTGACTCAAAGATCTGGCTGGATTAGCCATGCAGGCACAGCTGGAGCTACAGATAATGGATAACATCCTCAGCTGGTGTATTATATCCATGTAATTCTAGGGAAGCTGAGGAAGCTACACTAATTCTCACCGTCTGAACAGCTACAGTTCCTGCAATTGTTTTCTTAACTGCTAAAGCTTATGTTTTTGCCTTTGTGCTTCTCCAACAGAGCTTAATGATATCTCTTGTGCCTGAATGGGGCAGAGTACCCTATAAACAACAGGCTTTGTTTTGAATCGCTGAGTGTTAGTGTTGGGAGCTGCCTTTGCCTTTACTCAAAATTGAGGTGTGCAGCACTTCCAGAGGACCAGATTTAAGTCACTTGTGAGGTACTTGTATGTTTAACTATACCCTTCATTAGTGATGGAGGTAGCACTGAACTAAGGCTGGTTATTTAAATTAGCCTTTCATAAGCCCATGAAATTCATAAGCCCATTTCATACCATAGCCCTTAATTAGAGACAGATTCTCCATTTCCTTTACCATTTAAATTATTTGCACTCGTGTCTACTTCTCAGCTGTCCACAGTCAAACATAGACAAATACAAATTATTACAGAAATCTATTACGTAAACAAGCCTGTACTTCTTAAAACTCAAGTCAATAATTTCTGAATATTTTTCAGAAAAATAGGTGTTTTTCCCTAGTCCTTAGGAAATATTTTATTAAAAATACCTAGACTCCAGCATTATTTGTGGTTTTGGCCAAATGCATTATAATGAGTAGTTTGAACTGTCTTAGCCCTCCTCCAAAACCAATCCTCTCCAGTCTCAAAGACAGGAGAAGCTGCTTTACCTGGTGAACAATGTTTGCAGCTACTGTGTTGCACTTCAGAAAGCATCTTTGATAACTATGTATGCATCTAAACATTTTGGATGGTAAGGCCCATGAAAAATGTTGCCTAATTCCCATCAGTTAAGGTCAGCAAGCAGAAAAACTCTGAATCAAACTCTTAGTAGCCTTTTATTCTCATTGTAGTGTTCTATCTCCCAAATCAGTTACTTTGGATTTGCAATTATGTAAGTAAAAGCAGAATTTGGGTTTGTTTTGTAGGAAAACTCAACTCATGAGGAACCAGAAGCTACTAGTTATTAGGTGAAATTATAATTTCTTGTTGTTTTTATTCAATGATGAACTACAGAATGACTAAGACAGCCCTTCTGGCAGTGGCTAATATTGATAGAAACCTTAGTGTTTCCAAAAGCCTCTCACTCTCAGTTCCTATATATTTTCCAATGCCTATGCCTTTAAATTCACGTAACTTCTCTAGAGAGTGTGACTGGATAATTTTATGGTGGATAGCAGGGAGGGCTTCCTCACGTTTTGCAACCCAACATTATGATGATTATGCATAAACCAGCAATGTGCTTTTGGCCACAAATCACTAATGTTCCTTTCTCTAGGAATCAGCCAGTCAGTAATGTGTGGCAGCAGCATATTATTAAAAAAAAGGACTCTGTTACCCCATTTTTAATTTACTGCTGCTTCATTTTGCTTTTACCAGGGGACACTTGGAGCAGTTTAAGTATGAGGAAAAGCTCCTTTACCTTGGATGTAAATGTCCAGCATGGGTGCAGTTTCACAGCTTCACCGTTAGTGAGAACAGTTTTACTTGGTCAAAATGTGAGAGAAAAAATACAAATCTTTTAGCTGAGCACTGAGAACTGAAAGTAGCACCTGGCAATTGTAGGCTCAGATAAAGCAAACATCTGAAGCCTAAGAGTTGATGCCTGAGCTGGACAGACAGACAGCTCACATGTGGCAGCAGTGCCTACCTACTGTTCCACCCTGTTCTAGCAGAAGTGAAACAGGAATTTATATCCTCCCTGCAGGGCATTAGGAGATCCTAATCTCCGCCAGCTGGTTATTCAGTTCTGCTCTGAAACAAGAAAATACTTTTTCCTGTTTATAACTGTTCTAACAATTTAAAATTGAGCTAATGAGTAAAGTTTTACATCTTTAACTTTGGATGTTTAAAAAAATTATGATTAAAAGATAATCAACTAATTTAGGGGTGATTAATAATTTCCTCAGAAAAAGCATTTTTACAATAGTTGGTAAAATCTCTCAGAATGACTATTCTTCAGGTAAACTTTGAATTTTAGGCCCCTTTCCACACAAGGGCCTTACATGTGTATTTACTTGCCCAATGCTGTACATGGATTTAGGTGCCTCATTCCTAACTGCTTGCTCCTGATTTGAAATGGAATTTGTGGAGTTTGGTGCATGTCCATAGCTCAATTCATCTCCAAGTGTGGCTTTAGCAAAGTTGCAGAGCTAAAGTTTCATTTTCCCAATTTTCCTTGGAGGTAGTAACCCTTAGCAGGAAGTGAGAACAAACACCTGGGAGAACAGGTCATTACATTTTAAATCATCACAATGAATGTGAGTCAGAGCCTCTAGCAATTCTGAAAACCTCCAGTTTCTGTTTAGCTTTCCACTGTGCATTGTAACCTGTGGAGAGAGATAAATCTGTCCGGTCTCTGCCCTGGACAGAGGCCTGCTGAGATAAGAATATTGCATAACTTTCCTGCAAGATCTTGGAAAAGCAGCCCTTTGTGGTGAGAGTGAGACCATACCAGATCCATGATCCTCTGGGACACCCTATGTAGATTCTTTGTTGTAGATTCATTGGCTTCTACCCTTTTACTCCACCCCTTGTTCCCCTATAAGAACCCCTGTATCTACCCCTAGACGCTCTAGGAAGCACCATCCCTGGCCCACCCTTCGTGGGGTGCTGGACAATAAAAGCTACCTCTGCAGAACCACTAAACGAGGCTCCTCGTCTCTCTCTCCCCCTGAGTCAGCTGGGGTTACCTCGCAAGGCTGAGTTGAAATCACGAGCTGAAATAACTATTAAGAGCTGAACGCCTGCAGCCTCAGACCGCTTTCCTCACAGAGGTTCCCTGAGCGGCCAGAGGATAGCCAGAGGCCCCTGGAGAGCCATCCCTTGAGGGACCCCTTTCTGGGAGCACTGCAGCATCCCGGGTCTGACCAACAGAGAACCCCTGGCCGTTCACAGTAACCCCTTTCAAAGAGGCATCCTTTTGTCTTGTCCTTGCAGTCACACATCAAACCTGAGAAGGTTGTTCTTGTGGAGCTGACAGTCAGTCACATGTGCCAGCATCAGTGTCTCTTAATATCATAACCCCTGGATTTTAAAAAGAATCACCCCTGAAGTGCATTTAAAAGTGAGAAATCAGCAGTGATTTGGGGGAAAAAAGCGCATATGTGCAGGGAATTTCAAGTTGTTCAGAGAGTGATAGAAGGATAGATCAATTAGGCCACACTGTGATATCTGGAGGGAACATTATAGTCCGCAGTTTTGAATGTTCCACAGAGAGGATAAGTTTTTTGGTGAAGTGGCATCAGCCTGTTTGTCTCAGCAGTGCAAAAGCTTAGATGATCTTCCTAAGAGTTCCCTCGCATGGAATGAGAGGGAGAGCTTACAGTAAAGCTTTTTTTAAATCAGCAAAAGGGGGAAGTTGATCCCTGAATTACACAACAGCCATGCCAGCTAAAAATGGATCAGAAAAAGCTGGTTTCAATATCAAGAGTTTTCTCCCCAGATAACCAAAAATTTTCTCTCATTCACAAAAAAGAAAATGTTTGGTTTTTTTTTTATTGCCCTGATAAGCTGGGACAAACACATGATTCAGTGTGTTCCAGGACTGAAACAGGGCTCAAGGTCCTTGATTATTTCCTTCTCTGTTACAAGCAGCCCTTTTTTCCCCCAGCCCTAGGCCAGAGTAAGAAGTATGGTACATTTAGCAGTGTCACAAAGAAAGGGATGGTGTGTCTGCATTGCTTCTGGCATAAATCTACCTCCAGGAAAGAAGTATTTTATGCAACATTTCAATGATGAAGGTAAAAGCATTAGAACTGCATGGCCTTTACATGCTGTTCTGCACTCACTTCTCCTTGGTCTCAGTACAAATTAAATGAAAGAAGTTCTATAAATGTGTGCTCAAGAGATCTGAGAGTGGAAGCTGTGTTTCTGTCTCAGTTTGAGACAAGTCTAGGGGGGAACGCCCTGGAAGGGCCATCTCCTCCAGAGAAGGTAGGTCTCAGCACTCCCTCCCCTCCACTGATGCGAAAGGAATTTCCTGGAGGAAAGTGAAAAAAACTATTTATTTAGCAAAGTGCCCGCAGGGCACCGGAAAAAAAAAAAGAAAAAAAAAGTCAGATAATAAATCTCCTCTGTGTGGAGAAAGCCGGTGGATTTAGAGTTCCCTCTGTAGCTGGCTCAGCCCCTCCTGAGGTCTGGGGCTGGGATGCAGTGTTCCTGCAGCCTCCCCACTGCAGGGTCCAGTGATCTGGTTCTCGGATCACAGCTAGGCCGAACAGTTCCAGAAGAGGAAGAAGTTACCGGAGGATTTCAGTATGCTGGTATGCAGTCCTTCTAGCCCCCAAGCTGGCTAGAAGCAGGAAAAAAACCTCCCACTTCAAGCAGAGCGGAGCAGTATGGGAGAGTGTGCGAGTCCTTGAACACAAATCGCACTGAAGAATTTGTCCAGCTTCCCCCCACCTTTTCCTCAGACCCAGCTTAAAGCTGTGGAACCCATTTCTGGGCATAAAGCAGACAACAGGGGAATACAGTATTGTCATAAAATCACCCCAAGGCAGGTTTGAAATCCCAAAGATGATTAAAGCTTATTTCCTCACGCTGCAGCATGAGTCTCTCTTCCATGGGGANAAAAAAAAGAAAAAAAAAGTCAGATAATAAATCTCCTCTGTGTGGAGAAAGCCGGTGGATTTAGAGTTCCCTCTGTAGCTGGCTCAGCCCCTCCTGAGGTCTGGGGCTGGGATGCAGTGTTCCTGCAGCCTCCCCACTGCAGGGTCCAGTGATCTGGTTCTCGGATCACAGCTAGGCCGAACAGTTCCAGAAGAGGAAGAAGTTACCGGAGGATTTCAGTATGCTGGTATGCAGTCCTTCTAGCCCCCAAGCTGGCTAGAAGCAGGAAAAAAACCTCCCACTTCAAGCAGAGCGGAGCAGTATGGGAGAGTGTGCGAGTCCTTGAACACAAATCGCACTGAAGAATTTGTCCAGCTTCCCCCCACCTTTTCCTCAGACCCAGCTTAAAGCTGTGGAACCCATTTCTGGGCATAAAGCAGACAACAGGGGAATACAGTATTGTCATAAAATCACCCCAAGGCAGGTTTGAAATCCCAAAGATGATTAAAGCTTATTTCCTCACGCTGCAGCATGAGTCTCTCTTCCATGGGGAGCAGTCCTCCAAGGACAGGCTGCTCCAGCCTGGGAGCAGAATCCTCTCTCTCAACCGGGTCTCCCACTGGATCACAGCCTCCTCCAGGCATCCACCCACTCTGGCATGGGCACCTCCCCCACAGGCTGCAGGTGCATCTCTGGATCCCCCGTGGATCCCCAGGGGCTGTGGGTGGATCGCTGCATCCCTCATGGATCCCCAGGGGCTGTGGGTGCATCTCTGCATCCCCCATGGATCCCCAGGGACTGTGGGTGGATCTCTGCATCCCCCATGGATCCCCAGGGGCTGCAGGTGGATCTCTGCATCCCACATGGATCCCCAGGGGCTGTGGGTGGATCTCTGCATCCCCCATGGATCCCCAGGGGCTGTGGGTGGATCTCTGCATCCCCCATGGATCCCCAGGGGCTGCAGGGGGACAACCTGGCTTTACCATGGTCATCACCACAGCCTGCAGAGGCATCTCAGCTCTGGTGCCCGGAGCACCTCCTCCCCCTCCTTCCCCACTGATCTTGGTGTCACCATGTTGTTTCCCTCACATGTTCTCACTTCCTCCTCTTCTCTGGCTAGAAAAAACTTTGTTTTGATTTTCTTAAATATATTATCACAGAGGCATTACCACCATCTCTAACTGGCCCAGCCTTGGCCAGCAGTATGTCCATCTTCAGAGCCATCAGGGATTGGTTCTGCCGGACATGGTGGAAGCTTCCAGCAGCTTCTCACAGAAGCCACCTCTGTGGCCCCGCCCTCCCGCTACCAAAAACCAGGCTGTGCAAAACCAACACAACTTACTACAAAATAATTTATCAGGAAACATTATGAGATTTTACTCTATGCTATAAGTCAATTTACAAGGGAGGGTCCTTTGGAGAGCTTTTTCAGGAAGGAAACATGTTACTGAGCTGCCTCAGTTTAATTGTTACTTTGCTAGTGATCCCAGAAACAGAATAAATTCTCTTGCTGTCATGGTTGCAACTCCCCTTTGCCAATGAATGAAATGTGAGAAATCAAATCAGAGTATTCATTTGTGTACTTATAAATCCAAGTCTTGCAGAATTAGGCATCTGAGGTAATGGCTAGGCTTGCTTTTTCTTCCTCAGGGTTTTCCTCTGCAATGGATGTTCCAGAATTTTAAACCTCCAAAAGCCCCAGCATCTGTTTGAGCATGGATGCAGGTATGAGTTTCAGCACTCTGCAGATTAATCCAGATTGAAATGGGAAACGGGAGCAGCTTTAGTGGATTCACTGCTGTTAACTCATCAAAACCTGAAACTTCTAGCAAACCACCAAAAATCAGTGTCCTCATCAACCTAGCTACAAATATGTTGTCCTCATCAGCCTACTGATAGCGGATGTCCTGAGCCTGCCTGGCTTTTGATGAGGGGGAAACCTTGCAGTCAGTCACAATGAAGGTATTGGGAGGTTTTGCAGTGTGGAGAGATAGTGGCTGGATCCAAGGGATGATGAATGTTACTGTGCCATTAAAACTGTTCAGGAAACCTCTGCAGGACTGACCAGATGGGAGACTCTCCCAAGTTTTGGTTCATTTGGTTTCCCTCCAGCATGAGGGAGGCAGGTCAGGCAGACACTCTCTGCACTTGCAGCTGTAGCTGCTCTCACCGATGTGGCAAAGGGACTTCTTATTTTCTTGCAACGCCAGCTTTACAACAAAGGCATGATGAGCAGTTGAAATAACATCTACTGGCATGGATGTAAGTCCATGCAGCCACCTACTTTCATAACTTTCCCAAAGTACTCCAAGGTAAAGATGATTTTGCACAGTGTAATTTTATTTTTTTTCTTTTGCGGAGTGAGGGAAGTTAAACAGCTCAAGAAATGTGTTAACTATGGAAAGGCAAAAGGCTAGGCCATCTGCTAGGCATGACATTGCTGTGGGGAGTTAAAGAATAGTCAGACACTCTTATACCTCGTCTTTGGCCACCTGCACTTGTGCTATATAAGCAGACTTTCAGGTTGTGCTGATGGGGCTTTGTTTATATCCACAATTGCAGCTGTAGTGTTTTCCCTGCACTGTGGGGAAATTGTTTTCATCATTCCAGTTGCTTCCTGCATGATAGACATCTCCAGACATGTCCTTTCATTATTTATTTATGGGCCTCAGCATTTAAAGGCCAAGGAAGTTTTTTGAGTGGTCATCCTTTAGGGATTGTGGCTCATTTCTTGCAGAGGGTTTAGGTGAGGCTGGTGGGCTGTTGTTAACTCCAAAAGGCTTGAAGAAAGTTCTTCTTCCTTTCCTTTACTCCTTCCCCTGAGAATGCATGTTTCAAAATGCTGCTGCTGGGGTAATTGTGCCCTAATTGAGGAAAGTCCTGGAGTGACTCCACTGTAGTCAGACATGACATCAGCAGCGTTGCCCAGGCAGCGAGTTCCATCCATTGTTTCTGTGCCACACACTCTTCCCTAGTCCCAATTCGGGTGGTGTAACCACATCCAGTGACCACCATCCTTCAACAGGAGGTGCAGCCTCAGCACTTCAGGCACAGCACAGGGATTTGGATGTGGTCAGTGTTTGCACTTGCAGAAACAAAGCAGACTTTGTTATCAATGATTTTGTTGTCTAAGCAGCACATTCAGTGTAAGATCCTGGCATTAGAGAAGGAATTATTCCTTGCTCGCAAGCAGATTACTTGTCATAACATGTTCAGGGTGCACTTCTGGTGCCTAGTAGCCCCATCTGTCATCCCTTGAATTTACGAGGATAAATGCAATCCCTCACACTAAGTTGATACATATATATATATATATATATAATCTCAAAAGTGCATGTGGGATCTATACAGGGTGATATTGAATTAATTTTGTTAGATTTAGATAACTTCATCCCGGTGAGTTTCTTGCTGCATCATAGCTTCTGCTGCTATGATGCAGCTGGATTGTAAGTCCTCTTTCATCAAATAACAGCTTTATTTCCAGACAATTATTATCTTATTTGATTTGTGCTGTGTGTTTCTGTATGCTGAAGTCAACAGGAATTTCTTCTGGGGCTCTGTCAGAGTGGGATCAGACGCTTTTGTTTGAAAGAAGTCTCTTTTCTTTGATGGCATCCATTTCTAGACTACACTGGAGTTTTTCATGTTTCCATTTCTGAGCTGTTTATTTCTACTTGCATTTTAATGGCTGTTTCTGGCTGTTATCCCTTGCTCTCATTAGAGCTTTTTTGGATCTCCAGTTGAGCTGATGAGACATGGGGTTTATGCAGTGTTTTTTCACTTGGTCTCACTGAAGTTACAACATACTTGGGAGGATGAATCTGGCTGCGTGTGCCCTGCCACAAGGCCAGCATGGGTGGGTTTCCATCTAGGTTTAGCAGTTCAAGGGTTACCAGGACTGTTTGTTCATTAGCATTCCCTGTTTATACACTGATCATCACAGATGTGTGTGTGATTTGCCCCAGCCACAGTATTAATACAGCAAAATCCAATTTTAAAGGTGTTTTGAGTTTTGGGGTACATTTTTCAGAATAATTTATTCATTGAAAAATAAAATTTACATTTTTTGTATTTTCAAAAACAGTTTACAAGTTCTTCTCAGGATAGTATTTATTTCAATTAAAAAAATTAGTTGACTATTACCTTTTCTAAATGGTCACTTCTATGCAGTGGTGATAACTGAAAGCCCAGAAGCAAATATAAAATAGGTCCAAGTATAAGCACAAAAAAATGTGTGTCAGTCAGATCTCAGGTCAGCAAGTGATTTTTTTATTACAGAACATATAAGATCCCTCTCTGGGATGTAGTTTTTGGTGAAAACTTGAATAATTGAAATTAGTTCTGGCTGATTTATTTGGGTATCATCATAGCAAATGGTACAGACCACTTTCCTATTAAGTTCAGCCACTCTCTTTTTGAGGAAGTTTGTTTTAATCAGTGTTTTAAGCAGTTTTCTGCCATCTGGTCTGGAATGTACTACAGGCAAGAACTTCTACAGAATTAGTTAATTAAATTATAAATGTGCCACCCTAATACTAGATTTCTACTCCCAGTCTCCTTTCTTTTTTTTTTTTTTTTTTTCCTCTGGCAATGATGCTTTTAAAATTCCTGATTTGAAAGAGTAAATAGTGAAAGAACAGTGGTTTTCAAGATACGAGGAGTAATTTGGTAGGTTAAAGATGATCCACTGGAATTCTGCATTTTGGTTTCATCCTATTTCCATGATAGCTGGTTTGATGGAAGAGGAAACAGAAACCTGCCAAAAGCTGTCATTGTGCTGAGAGAGAACCAAATGGTACTGCTGAAAGATAAAGCAGGATGGGGCAAATCAAGCTGTCAGGATATACAGTGCAATTCAACACAGCAGAGAATAATGTGGCTCTCAAGGCAGAAAAATTGCTCCAGAATGAATAAAATGGTTAGTCAGGTTGGACCTGAATCTCTGCATCTTATTTTAGTAGCAATTAAATAATAACAGTTTCAAGAAACTTTGAGAATAGACGAAGATGGAAAAATAGATAGGAGAGATTTTATTTACTTCTGTAGCCAATTCCTGACATGTGGGTCACAGGGAGCATTTTCCTAGGTCTTTAGCATCTTCCTAAAACCTTAAGCAAAATTGTCTCTTCAGCTTTCATTGAATTTTTAGCTAATGTGTACTTCACTAATGACAGTCACTAATCTTTCATCAAACACAGAAACAGCAGTGCAGATACTTAAAAGTTTTATGGCACTGGAATATGAGGATTTGCAGAAGGAAAATGAGGAAGTAACTTCGTCCATTATGATTGTAATAAGCTATTCTTATCCAGTGGATTTCTTGTTAAGTTATAGCTTAACTGTGAATGCTTGGGGATAATATTAAAGAAATGTAAATAGGGAGCTTTTTATTGCAAATTGGTTTTTAAGTTATTTGGGAGCTTTATTTAAAATATTGCTGTGTATTTAGAAATGTTGGACTGGTAACATAAGTTTTTTAAATGTGGGTTTGAATATTGTGATCCTAGATTTTTATTCTTTATGATTATTAGTTTTCAAGCATGGCAATGATTTTTTTTTTTATGAGGTTTTTATATGGAGGGAATGGGCTGCTGATTTATCAAATTTATATCTGAAAACACAACACACTCTCAAGTGTTAGAATGTTGCAGAAGAAAGTTGAGGGCTTTTTTTCCAAATCAGGACAGTAAATCAGAAGGTGGCTGCTTGAATCTTGTGGGAGCTTTCCCAAAGGAAATATAATTTGGGAGGATGCCAAGCAGGATATTTTAAGTGGGAGCTTGTACACATATGGAAGTTGAAAGCATGTGAAAGCCTTTAGCACTATAGTCAGTGTAAATGTAAAAATAAAGTAAAAAACTGTGGACAGTGCACAGATTGTGCTGTAAAAAGTATTATACAATACTCCCTCCCCTCCTGTGAGCATGATGCATACATTACTGTGATCCTTCATAGCGAGGCACTGAGTTACTGTCTTTCTTGAGTCCTTCCTCCCTGAGCTGACAGCTAGGTACAGCCCTGCTCTCCCCATCCCCAGCCTGCAGTGGCCTCACCCTGGCTTTTTTCCTGCAGGCAGTATTGGAGCAATTGGGAATATAGCTCTTCTGCTAGCTTCGAGGTCCTTTTGAATGGAAAGAGGATAATCGGTTTCTCAGCAGTAACACAGCACTGTGTCCCCAGCTGTTATAGGGGAAGGCTGTACAAAACTGTTATCCTGAAAATGGGAACTTGCACAAGTTCTTGCTGTTCTCTCAGGAAGAATTTTTAGAACAAGGTTTACACAGTGAAGATTGTGTGGCTGCACTCAGTTTTCTGTACATCTGACTTTGAAAGAAAAATGCTCTCTGCATCTGGGCTGAGCAAGAAGTTTTTCTCCATGTCAAGAGTGTGAATTGTGAATCTACTAACAGATTTTGCAGTATAGCCACAGATGGCTACTTAAGATCATCTGTGAGATTTTTATATAGCAGATATCATAGTTTAGAAGCAAGAGGAGACTGGTGATATCCCTGACTTTTGCTGCTCATGTTATTTTTTTTTTTCAGCATCTGACTGTCTAGCATTTGATTCTTTATCCCAAATTTTGTGGTAGTTACAGGACGTTATGAAGCATTTCAGGACTGCTGGAAGCTTGTAAAGAGCCTTCTGAAGTCAGCATCTCTTACAGTGCTGACACTGCATGATTTCCAAGGAGCCTTTTGCACATTCTGCGTTCCTCCTTGTGTTCCTTTGAGACATCTCTGCTCTGCCAGAACATTTGTCCCTAACCCAGCCCTAGCAGAAACCCTAAACCCAGGTGATCCTTTGTTCCCTGACTGTTGGGATATCTGGAAGTGTTGCTACATGAAAATGAGCTGTTCCCAAACAATTTGAGTTAGATTTTGCTGAAAAAGATCCAGCTGCTGGGCTTATCTTGTGTACCTGATGCTCCAGCACTTGGGAATGCAGAGGTGGCATTGGGAAAAACAAGCCGGGAATGAGATGATGTGTTCTGGCTGCAGTGCTTTCACTGACTGGCTTTGGGAAAGGAAATTCCTTAGGCACAACAGCATGCCCTTGTGCAAATTGTTTCACTTTTCACTGCATGCTCCCAGGCCCATTAAGAAATGGAACTGGGAATGGCTTCTGGAACACAACACGCAGAACTGGTTTTGCCAGAGCATTGGTGCTTCATTTATTTTTCTCACTTCATGCTCCAGCACAGTTGCTGCCATCCCTCATTTTTCCTGGTACATTAAACCTGGTTCAGGAACGCAAATGATTATGCTGAATCAATCGTCTCCATAGCCTTGTGCATCCAGATGATGTCATTGTCTTTCGTTGTATGTTCACAGTGTGCTTCTTGAATAATGCAGTGTGCTGATGGCCCCTGAAACTTTAAGTATCTGGCATATGATATCATCGAGACTGAGTTATATCCTAATTAGATGAAAGTTGGTGTACATCCACTGATACCAGGGGAATTGTATCAATTTAAAGACTCAAGACAGGATCTTTATGATCGTATTTCTACTCTGTGTCAAAGTATATTCAAAATAAAGGATTTGTCACATTTGACAGTGCTTCTTAGGTTGGTCATTTTTAACATAAAAACGCAGCTGTGGGGGAAAGTAGAAAAAATGGTCTGATTTTAGAACAAGTAAGACCAGTTTAAAGAGGACTTGGTATTCCAAGCAAAGTGCTGGATGCACTGGGGTGTGTAAGGATACTACCTAGCTTTGTGAAGCAGAGCAGCACTGTGCACTGTGGCTTGCTGGAGTAGCAGATTAAGGAAGGGAAATTCTGGCAGTGAGTCAAATTCAGATAAAGATATGTTGCTTTTTAAAAACTATATTTGTTTTCCAAATCTTTATCTGGGTAAAGCCTGTGGATTAAAACCTCAGCAAGATCTTCCCAGTGTTGCACATCACTGGATAAATTATTCTGGCCCCTGTCTGTAAAAACATGGAGCTGGATTTCACCACTTGTGCTGTTTGAGTAGCTGCTTTAGGAATATGTATGCTGAGCTGCTGGGGATGTAAAGGTCTGTCAGGCATCATCCCTGAATGATCCTTCCATTGTTTGGAAGTCTTCTGGGAGTGTGACAGATTCCTCAAGCAGGAGTTTATGGCTGACTGTTCCAGTGATTCATGGCCAACCTTAGGTTCTTACAAGCTGCTGATGGACTTGACATTTATAGCTACTTTCAAACCTGCAATTTGGACTCAGCTGAAAAATACTTTGACCTTCTCTGATGGATGCCCTTAAGATATTCTCTTTTCCTGTGTCTGAGCTGTGCTGTAGACCCCAGACCATACCTCCCTCCTCCCTCAAAAATACCTATAACTCTGGTTTTAAGTCCACATCTAAAATTTTTTAGGTTATATGTTACTGCTCCTTTGGGGAGCCGAGGCACTAATGGTAGCTTTTGTTCCTGTTTGATTAGTGAGTAATACTTTAAAATAATGGCTTAATCTGTGTTTGCATCTTTGGTGTTTATTGTAATCACATAAAGCATGTGGAAATTATTTAGTATTAAGGTGATTCTCAGAAGTCCTTTGATAGAATTTCTACTGTAATTCAGGATTAAATATCCCTTTTAACATTAAAGAAACATTAAAGAAAAGGAGCTTATTTTTGTGCTGCCTGAATCTGAAAGAAGTGCCAATGCTGTCTACTGGAGTCAAGCTCTGGCAATTCATTGGGATTGACCATTCCCTGAGATAGAGAGCAAAAGGGAAAAAGGTATTTTTGCATGGTGTTTCAGATTGTGAGAACATCTGAGTTATGGCATTTTATATTAAAAAAAGAGCATAGCATCTTTAGATGTGTGGTAGAGGAAAAGCACCAACCACAATAATCAAGTTGCTCCTAAGTAATATAAATATCTCTGCCACTGAATATTCACTGGCATTTGGAAACCAGGAGAATTCAATGTTCTGCTCCACTTCCCTCAGGCAGTGCATAGAGGGCTCTAAAGTAGTCCGTGGCTTTCAAAAGTATCACTTTGTCCTAGCAAATAGCACTTCTTTCTTGCTACCTTAAAAAAAGTTTGCTTTCTGCTTCTTCTACATTGTGTCTTCTTTAAATGGAGTTAGTGAGGGGGGAAAAGGCATAGGAACTAGAAATTGCACAGATACCAAAATAGTTGAAGATATTAGAAAAAGCTCCAGCATATTTCAGCTATCTGTACTTTGATTCTATTCTATTATTTTGGTCAAGAATGTTGCAGTTATAGCAATTTAAATTGAGTACAGTCTGTACTAAGAGTTGAGGGAAAACCTTGGCAGTTTGATTGTGTTGAAAAAGGGTTTAAGTGGAATTCTCAGCCTTAAACACCAAATCTCAGAAAATTCATCTGGATGATCTACCTAAAATAATGGACTCTCCTAAGGGTATTATACTGGACAAAGTGCCAGGAGCATCTGTCAGGCCTTAAGAAAAGGTAACAGGAAGTTGACATCACTAAAGGACAGAGAAAAAGGAGATTAATAGAAACAGAGAAACATCCTACCAAAAGCTGGAGCTGTTTCCAAAGGAAATTGAATCTATAATAAGTTCTGGCTGATTAAATATTTCATCTAGGTGGCAGGTAGAAAAAATTTCCAAGAACAACTAATCAAATGGATGAAAGCCTAGTGCTACAACCTCGTTCCAGCAACTGCATAAGCCAAAAAGAAGCAGAAAACACCCACCCCCACCTGCTGCGTGTGTATGGTTAGTTGATGGCCAGCTATAAAAAACAGGCTCTTAAAAGGAGGCTGTATTAATTATTTGCATCTTTGTTCACTGTGGAAGGCACTGAGATCATCTGCCCATGGGGAGGCTCATCAGGCTGAGACTGAGATAATTATGAGTGAATTTATGGTATGGATGTGAATTTATGGGCAGAACTGTGCTCACCCATGAAAGAAAAGTAGTGTGTGTACTTCCTTACTGGAAACTGCCTTGGTACTTGAAGACTGGAGGGTATTAGAAACGGGATCAGTGTTTAAAAATAGTCCAAATTAAAAATAGCTCAAGTGTGTCTGTAAGCCTGATGTGTCTTCCAGCTGATTTGTTGGAGACTATAGTAGAAGATAATATTAGTGAACATATGAAAATGTATGTGCTCTTGTAAAACTTTGGGGGTTCTTTGAACAGGTGCATGTGGATATCCATTAGATAAAATATATTTGAATTTTTAAAAAGCTTTTGACAAAATGATTGAGGCAATAATGAAGTAAGAGGGAAAGTATTGGTAAAGTAATTGGTTAGGGGGATGCAGAGGATAACAGATTTGGCAAATACCTGGAAGTAAGATTCACTACTGCACTGACAAACTATACCAGTATCAGGAAATCTGAGCTGAAAATACTGGATGTGCAGTTGAAAATATACTGGGTTTTTTCTTAGTCTTCCTCAGGGGTCTGTGTGTGCGTGACAGAAGGGAAGGAAGGCTCTTTCAAAGACCTGGTGTATAGCAATCGACACACCTTGGACCCTGCTGGAAGCTTTGGGGAGCATCTAATGCTACCAGGCATGACGGAACAGGACCAAGATTGCTGTAAATTGATATTAGATGGAAGGGAAGTATTTTTGTTCTGAAGATCTACAGCTGCAGTCCTTGGGCTTGTTTGGATCCTCCTGGCTTATTTCCAGGAATTTTACTAATGGCCTGAGCTTTTGTATGCCAAGGACTGGAAGAGACTTCCTTGTCTGTTGAACTGTTGTTTGTTTCTCTTTTTTCCTGTCATTTGAGCCTTGTGTTTGGATCCAGAGCAATTTGTCACCTCCTCTGTTTATAATCAGGTGGCCACTAGTACATTGCTCAATTGCAATGCTTGTCCCCTTAGGGAGTGCAGGTGAGGTTGCCCAGTGGGAGTAGCTAATAGAAAAAAAATACAGAGATCTTCTTTTATGTATTTTAGAGTTGTGTGAATTTATTTTACCTAATTTCAAATATTTTAGATTCACCATGTATCCTATGGGCTCTGAACATCTGATTTTCTTACCAAGCTTTTAGTTGACAGTGTTTAAGAGAGATTTGTGCTGCAGCTGTGGCTTGATCTCAGAGAACACCAGTGATCCATGTACTAACGTTTTAAAAGGGTGCTTATATACTTAAAAGAGAGCCCGTCCTAGTTACAGTTCTTGCCATAATCTCTGTTGAAGCATTTACTGTTTTAGATATTTTTTTTAGTCTATAATTTTTGTAGCACAGAGCACCTTTTAAAAAAATAAACATTGCTGTTTTCCTCTCTCTTTCCAGTTCTTTTTTTGAGAGAGCTCTAAGAGGCTGAAGAGGGGATGTAGTTGAATGTCACCTTCATTGGTATTTGCAAATTATTAATGTGTGAAGGACGTCACAACATTAAAGAGAAAACTCAAAGACTCAGCAAAAGTGTTCTCAGCTATGAATACGTCTTTCATAACTGCAATCATTTGGTAGGTTGTACATTTGGGTTACAAAGCACAAGAGGTCAGCACAATCAGGAAGGCGTAATGTTATTAGCCTTGGGTTTCTGCAGTGCTTATGTGGGCAGTGATCCATAGGGACCTGTGTCTGGAATGTATTTGAGTGAAAGATTCGGGTGTGCAGGAGATGCTTCTCTGTTCTGTTCCTGTTTGGTTGCTGTTCCAAAGACACAGCAGTCAGTCTTAGGGACATCATCTTAATTCAAAGGAAATCTCCTGAAATCTCTATCTGGGCTTTGTTCTGATTCTTTTGCCATTAAAACCTGAGGAAATGTGTTACCGGTTATGTTTCTTCTCAGCTCTCTCTGGCATGTAGTCCAGTGAAACTAAATGCCAAAGATATCAGACTTAGCTCTGCATTGTTCTGGGTTTTTCCTAGCTGATTTCATTGTTTCTCCTACTTTCCCATCCTCCTGACTTCCAGCTGTAAGAGTTTGGAAGTATTCAGAAGACTGAGAAATACCAGGCAGCAATTTTAACAATACAAGTAATTTACATACATGCTGTTCTGCCTGTCCTTTTATATTATTTCCACTTGTGTGTGACTACAGCAGCCACAGTTTTCAAAGAGTCAAACTAAGATGAGCGGCTCATCTTCTGAAAGCTAAGATCGAAGCTGTCAGATAACAGAAAGAATCGATGTTGAGCTCTGCTGGTTTTGGAAAGAGTAGCTATTAAAAGCACATTCTAATTTGAGTTGGCAGAATAAGGATTACACACAGTCCTGAAATACCAGTGAACACTGATTTGAATGTTTCATTGCTTCACTGTACAGGATAGGTCTGTGTTCCATTGAAAAACAGCCAGCTTTCCCTTGGCACTATATATAGTATTTCCAGGGCCACAGAGTAAGAGCAGTAATGGGTGGAGGTTTTAAAAAACCTCTAATTAATACTTAATTTGGTCAGAAAAGGAGCCTTCCTTTTCATGAGGATTAAAACATACCTCTGCCACGTCTAACTGGACTTTCTGAATGCATCAAATTATTCTGAAGGTCACGTGCTAAGGACAGTGTGTCATTAAGAAACAGATTGACCCAGAAAATCACTGGAAAGAGTGGTGTTCTCTGCTTTTGGGTATTTGGAGACGATGGAAGTACCCAGAATCCCTGCATTGGAAAACACCATTCAAAAGGTTTATAAAAAGGGGAGTGAGGCAAATTTGTCTTTAATTACTGGTACCAGAGAGGACAGAGAAGAACAGGCTCTTTGAGGTTTGAAGTCCCTGTCCATAAGAAGCAGTGTAGGGTGACAGCAGGCTGCAGGAGGCACAGAAGGGATGAGCTGGAGTGAGTTTGGGAGCCAGTTACTCCCTGGTCCATAAAAAGCCAGCAGGGAAGAAGGGCAGTGGGGAAGGATAATATCAGAATAGCATCACCCCACCCATGGCACGAGCTCTCAGCTGGGTGACCATGGTGCCTGTGAAGGGACCCACAGTGAGAACAGGGGACAATCCCTCCTGCTGAACGTGTTTGAAATGAGGTTAGACAGAGCATTGGGGATCAGAGCTGGCTTTGCCACTGACTTTAACGGGATTATAATTTATTCTTAAATCAGGTAGCTCTCCTTAAGGTTAGTAAACAGTGGCTTGTGTAGTTGGGATAAAATAAGAAAGGGGGTCCATTTATAGTATTTAAGTGCTCAATTCTGGCTCCCTATGTGGGCAAGTAGAAAGTCTACCTTGTATTTAATGCATGCTAGAATTTCCCACATGGGGAATAAGCACATGGAAACAATTTGTTAATTGAGACACAATCTGTATGTCAGTAAGATTGTCTGCACAAGCCCTAGAGGGGCAGATCACCAAGAAGAGCCTGATATGAGTTGAGAGCCCAGGGCATTGAGGAGGACATTGCTGTTTGAAAAGCACTCTGAGAAATTAGAGCAGTACAACCCCTCTGTCGCAGCAGAGGAGGCTCAGATGTGTGTTTGCAAGCTGACTTCTTGTGACCCCAGCTGTAAGCAGGGTCCAACAGCTGCAGCAAATTGCTAAATCATTCTTGGCTAATGCTGACATCACATTATCTAAATAATTTTTGTGAAGTTATTGTTTGTCATAGGGACATGACAAACGTAAATCTTTATGCCTTCTGCTCTGTTCCCTTGTGCTCCATCTGTCGTAATTTTAAAATAATACACTATTTCTTTGGCATCTGACCTGTTCCTCTCATTACTTAATTTTATTTTTTCCCCTCTGATAAGTCAACTCCCAATTAATCCAGAACACTGAACTTGTGACTTTGCAGATGCCAGCAGAGTTAGTGCCTGGGATATCATCACATGCATGAGATAGCGACTCTCTGGGGAGATCAAAGAGAAACCAAGATGCAAGAGAATGCTGCCATAATTACCCACAAGAGGTTAGCTCAGTGTCACTGCAGCAAATTCCTTGTGGTTACCGAGACCTGTTTCTCAGTATCAGAGAGCAGCCCTGTCCCTGCATATCTGCTAAAGAACATCAATAAGAATATTAAAAACAAAACTCAAAACACTTAATGCTCTTAACTCTTTGATTGTTCTGTTATGACAATGTGCCATGGCAGTTTTCTCTTGGATGAATCTTTCTCTCTGGAAAAGTGGAGCAAGCATTTGAGGGAATTCTTCAGCTGGTAGCAAAGAAATTATTTCTCTCATATCTGTGCAGCTCTGCCTCCACATGCTTCCAAAAGTTGCTCATTTTAAGTTGATCTTTCCTAGGAACCTGACAGAAAAATGTGGTGCTGATGATTTGAGTTGTTCACTGTCCACTGATGAGTGCAGTGGAAATAAAAGTGTCTGGGCTGGACCTGCTGTGATCTGTTTTCACCAGTGTTCACAGTCACTTGTGCCTCTCTCAGCTGTGGAGCTGCCATGAAGCTGCTGGAACACATCATTGCTAATTCCCAAGCTGCTCACGGAGTCTCCAGGTGCTGCTCAGGCCTTGGAAGATTCCAGCTCCAGTTTTATCCCAGTGCTAGCAACCCACCACACATTTGTGTGAGCTTAACTGCAGAAGGTCAGGGGAGGACTCTGAAAGCAATACAGCTGTTTCTTGCTCCAAGCTGCACTGGGGAGATAACATCACCCGAGATGTACTATTGTGCGAAGGGCTAGATAATTTGGTGCATTTATTTGGAAGCTCTGTATGTGTGTGGTGGAGCTGCACAGCTTCTGGGCTGTGCCACTGAGAGGACTGAATGCTCACTAGAGGCCAGCACTAACCAGGAACCAGCACCTCCTCATCCTGGGTGAAAATTGGCATAAGTGAAAGCATTGTGTCCATGTTGGATGCAAGGGCTGCACCAGGCTGGCAGTGTCTGTGCCAGGACAAGCAGGAGACAAATGTTGTGGTGCTCCTGTGGGGACTATAAAGCTTTTGAGGAGAAAAGCCTTCCTGGTCTCTCTGTCAAGCATGGAGTAGCCTTCTTGCTGCCTGCTGGGATGGGTGTGGTATGGTATCTTCAAAGCCTGCAAGACTGCCTGTCTGCATTGGGAATTAAAGGAAAACACGCTTGAGCTTCCAGCACCATCTTTATAAACTTGCTTATGCACAGCATTTGTCCCCAGATTTCTCAGCTCCTATCCAGCCTGTAAAGTGTCAGAATGCTGGAGAGTGCTCCCATTTTTACAAATAGGGAACAGAAATTTTCATTTGTTTCTACTATGTTCCCTCATGAGGTGCTCAAGATGGGCAGCAGCTTTTTGTCTGTTAGACTGTCAGCCCAGCCGTAATCAGCATGTTTTATGTTTCTCCATGGGCTCCTGGCCACCTGTATAATGTCCATCTGCTGAACTGGGCAGGATGCCTACCAGCACTGCCATCTAGATCACTGGAATGAGGCATGGGTTTCCAGGAGGTGATGATGTTCCTGAAGGACAGTTAGCAGTAGGGTGACAAATGCTGCTGTCCTGTCTGCATGGAGTTCCTCCCATGCACTGCTCTCATGGCTCTGCTATTCACTTCTTGTTACTTTAAGGCATTTGGGGAGATTTATCCAAAAGAATTGCAAACATGTTGTGGCAATGATAGCAAATGAATATTCAGAGACAGTCTCTGGCCCTCTGAGACTGAGGAATTTTAATGTGTTCACCCTGAGCTGCATGGGATTTTTCTAAGAATAGTAAATTTGCTGGAAAATGCAGGTTTAGAATAGCCACAAGTATTTGCCCTCTGAAGTAAAATTTGTGGACTAGTTCTAAGTGGGAAAGGACATGGTGCTTCAGGAGTGACAGTGAATGTGTCTCTGCCCTTTCCTCAGCCAAGGTGCAAGGACCTCACAACATCAAGCCATTTGCTCAACACCCCTTTAGTGTGGAAGGAAGTTTGAGCCTGCAATGCCCAGTGAATGACCCAAATTATGGGGTCTGAAAGACTGCTGTTGGTCTTAGGACCTTTTAAAAGTTATTAGGGGTATTAGAACAATGTTTGGCTACTGGGGGTCTGAGCACTTAGGTGAATAATGGAAGTATTAAGCTCGAGATTTCTCTTTTAATTTGTTTTTTCCCCCTCAGTGATGGTGTCCTGATGGAAACAGAATAAGCTTGGTAGGACGGAGCCAACTCCCGTACTTGATAATCTGCAGGTTGTCCTGCTACTCCTTGGGAAGAGAGGATGGTAAAGATTATTTTGGGGAACAGTCATAGGTCTGATAGTGATGGAGGGAGACGCCCACATGAAGAGGTACAGGCAGACAATGAATTTCTGCCAGGGCACCTTGGCCTTGGCTGACCTTCTACACTTAGCTGTATCTTGGCTGTTTCTACAGAAAAGAATGCCAAATGCCAAATGCAATGTTATGAAATTATTGATTTTTGTTTTGTAGGTTGGGGTTGAATTGATGTCTTGGTTGGAAGCCAGTGGCTCTGTCTCCATTAGCAATTAGCACCACGCAGTAGGAGCAGATCTGCAGAGCAAAGAAGCAATGAAGACCCAGACATGTCGAGGGTTTAGGAAGTGTCGAGGGTTTAGTGCAGAGTTGGTTGGAAGAAAAGGGACATGAAAAACTAACAGAAAGCAATAAGCTGCTAGATGCAGAAAGCAGGCTATGCCAACCTTAAGGGCAACAGACAGTTCCCATGGGAAGATCAAACTGAGGAAACAGGACGGGAGGAAAGTTTCTGTGCACAGATCAGGATGGGTATATGTATGGAACAGAATGCCTGTGTTCAGAACAGGATGGATGGAAAGTCCCTGTTGTGCAGAACAAGATGTCAAAAGAATAAACATTGTCCTTAGAAAATGCTAAAAATGTAACAAACTAAACTGCAATTACGCAAATGCAAGGTGACCAATGATGAGCTTAGCTTTGCAATATGTATGAAGCTAATTAAGTATACTATAAAAGGGAGCAATCTGTAATCAATAAATTGAGTCTTGTTGACGACCACCTGGTGTCCGAGTCTCCCTTCACCGACACAGACAGACTTTAGATTTCAAACCAGCTTCATTCTAATACCATGTGCAGGAAGTTTTGCAAGAACCTTGGAAATCGGGAGACCAAATACTGCATATTAAAAATGTCAACAAAACCTTTCAATTTATCAAGAACATTTCTTGATACTGGGTTTTTTGCCAAAACAAAGACTTCAAAAAGACCTGGTGTATATTATGAGACATTTCAATGATGTTGAAGCTGTTTGGGATGTTTTGTTTTCAATTGTTTCAGCTGAAATTTTGTTTGGCAATTCTTGAGCTCATTGGCATTCTATTTAAACCTCTTTGTGTAATCTGTGTTAGTTTTAAAGATATTTATACATAAAATTGATCTCTTTATAATCATTTAAAAACATATTATTATACCTATTTCTGCCTGCACAACAGAAAGGAAAAAAATCCAGTGCTGCTGACTTAACTTTCTTGTTCTGACTCTTCTGGTGTGACTAGGGAATTAGTCATGACACATCTGCCTTGGCTGCAGAAAACAGGGAGAGGAGGCAGCAACAAGGGCAAGATGGGCACTTGGGAGCTGAGGAAAAAATTAGGGATCACATGCAGGGGAGCAGCCCACCTGAAACAAAAGGAGTGTGTGAGATTTGTGCAGAAGTTGTTTTTAGTGTAGTAAGCTTTGCACTCTGAAGGCTTTGGATATTGTCAAGTGATAAAGGTGGGGAGGAAATGTATGGCAAGGAAAGTTTATAGTCCAGGATACTGGTTATGGAGTAGTTTGTCAGTCAAATATCAGGAATAAAACAGCCATCAGCAAATAGCTATTAACAATTAAACAAATTATAATATGCTGTTTTCATATCTGAGAAATAATCTGTATGTATACCTTACCCTCCTAATCTAACTTGGGTTCTTATTTCAGTCTGCCTTTAAGAAGCAAGAACAACACAGATTTGAAAATTTCTTTTACAGATTCCCGTACCTGAAAAATATAAGTTGGTTTTTGGACAGATGAAAAATATTGCTAAAACGGATTGAGTGTTATGGAATACTGTCGGTTTTCATTTGGGTTTTTTAAAAAAGATGAAATCAGAAAGGTTTTGGAGTTAGCAGGATACCAGATAGTTTTCAATCATCTATTCAGGTGCCTGTTTTCAAAAGAGAGGCAGTGTCAGACAGCCAGAAGTTTGTGTGGACTTTGTCTGGGCTCAGAAAAGGTGTGCAGTGAATTGTAAATATGCATATGAAAAGCAGCCGTTAGGTGGATTATGAAATATCTGGGAAAACCTATGTGTGACCAACTCATTTTTCCTTGTCATTTTTCAGGTTCCAGAATCTGCTGTGGTCCCGAAAAGCCTTTGTGGACAGCGTGAAGGTCTATAACCGCAGCTACATCTATATGCCAGCCTTCTCCATGAAAACAGGGACAGGACCCTCCCTCCGTGTCTACTACACCCTGGAGGATTTTGGTGCCAAGCAGGCAGTCCTTTTTGCCAACCCCAACTTCCTGCGGGACATCGGCAAGTTCTGGAAGAGCAAAGGTATTCACGCCAAACGCCTTTCCACAGGACTTTTCCTGGTCAGTGCTGCCCTTGGGCTGTGTGAAGAAGTAACAATTTATGGCTTCTGGCCGTTCTCAGTGGACCTGCATGGGAAGTTTATCAGCCATCATTACTATGACAATGTCCTGCCTGACTCTGGATTCCATGCCATGCCGGAGGAATTTCTACAGCTTTGGTTTCTTCATAAAAGTGGTGTACTGAGAATGCAGCTAGAACCATGTGAGGACCCTCTAATCCAGCCTTCAGCCTGAGGATCATAGGAGTTGATTTGGGAGATCCAATAGTTTTTAATTTCCATGCTTTCCACTAGAAACTTCTGTTTTATGTTGATTGTTTTTAAAGGGATCTGCATGGACCATAAAGATGCTACTTGAACACCAAATGGAATATGTCCTTATTGTTTAGTGCTCTATGGAACTGGGAGGGAATGAAATGTATCTCTGAAATCAAGTCCATTCAGCAGCAGTGGGAAAACAACGTCAGAAGCAGCACAGCTGAACTTTCTGTTTTTAAGTGATAAGTGTAAAAGGGCATTAAGGCTCAAAGAGTCACCAGGCCACTCACAAGCTTTTGCTGACAGTGCCAAATATGACTATATGTTCCAAATTCTATTTCATTCCAGATCAGCACCCTGTAGAACTTTCCTTTTTCCTTGCTTTTTTCCTCTGTTCATGTGTTTGTGCATGTGTGTGTGTGTGTGTGTGTGTGTGTAGAAAGCAGGTGTGTGTCATTGACTCTTTGTTTCTTTTCCTTCTATTCATTTTTTTGTTTGTTTATTTTACCTGCCCCCCTCCCCTCCAGCAGAAGGAAAAGGAAGGGCTTACAAGCCCAAGGAGCTGAGCACCATCAACTTCGCTGAAGACTCTTGGGAGAGTGAAGGTGCTAAGAATCTGGTTAGAATGTCATAGGAATGCCTTCCTACTTGGGATGGATAGACTTATGCACTGTAGGTTTTATCAGGATAGTTCAGGTTGCACTTAGAGCTATGCCAGTGCTGTAGCATGGGCAAGAGCTAGTTAAGGCAAATTGATCTGAAAAGAAAACATGTTACAAAACCAGTAGTGAAGTGCAGCCTGATTTCAGTGCCCGCTGCAAGATTTCCACAGTGACTTTCATAGCAGGGATGGCTCCTGACCTGTTTTGCTGTCCAGCCTTAGGGATTAATTCTGTATTCATTTGGACTCCAGATGTTCATGGACTGTTGAGTGTATTTGAGGGGTTCGGTGGAATGCAGAATGAGGTTCTTCATGTGCTGAGTCAAAGCTTCGAAAATCGTTTCTCTGTGTGTGACTTGCTTTTCTGCTTGGATTGTAACATTAGCCTTAAAGACTTGTACTTCTCACATGCAATTGTCTCTGCTTAAAGAGAGTCTGGGAAATAAAACAGCCTTTGGGAGCACTGAAAAGCTGCACAGCCAGCAAGAAAAAGGAAGAAAGAGGAAGGGCATGTGTTATGTAAGGCAGCTCGGCTCACAGTGGTGAATTCTGTCAGTGTGCACAGTGCCTGAAGGACTGTTTTATTTTGGGTTATTGCTTGGGCAGCAGATGGTCCTCTCACTGTGGAAATGAGAAATCTTTTTGTTTGTTTGCTTTGGTTAATCACTGGAGGACAAGAGGAGAATCCCAGCTCAGTCAGCCGTGCAATTTCAGCTGCAAGTTGTTACCACCATTAACTCGAAAAATCCAGATCAGTGTTCTCTTTCTTATTATCTTATTACTGAAAATCTAGTCAAGGTGTTGGAACAACAAAACTGTCATCAGCTTTCCACAACAACTTCCTGTGCTGATCTAGCTCCAAAGTTCTAGTATTTAGATCTAGTATTATATTCTCATGTGTTGATACAGTCTCTCCTTGTAGACTACCAGCTGCAAGTTCAATAGATATAAGTAATTTCTTTAAAAAGCAAAATCCATGCCTCTTCTTTAAATATGAATAATTCAACTCTCTGTGTAGGACACTGGGGAAAAAATAGTCATGTTTTTCTTTTTAAACTTATGTTTCATAATAAAAATATTTTTTTTGAATATGGGTATTCCAAGCATAAAGTGGGCACTGTTTCATAGGATAACAGGGCCATGCTAAAGGGTAATGTGGACATTTTGGAGTGTTCTAGTTATTGTTCTGATAAAATCTGAATGTACCTCAGAGCCCATGTTATCTTTTTCCATACTTTCGTTAAAAGTTCATTCAGGACACTGATGGAACATCACTTCATAATTCATTCTGTTTCATTAGTGCGTTATCTATTATGTGAGGACTCAGTGAGGAAGGATTTGAAAGTAAAATTTTCCTTGCTGCTTGTTATGGCAGAATTTGACTGAGCTGCCTTTCTTGGAGATGAAGAGGTGCCTGTATGGTTTTTATTGGGTGTATCAAGTTCGCGCTTTTTAGTGCTTTGTAGATTACATTATCTGTGAAAACAACAGTTGGACTATGATATGCTAAAATGGCACTTCAGCAGCATGCCAACATTTCATTGACAGCAAGAAAGAACAAGGAGAGTAGGGGGGAACTGCCTCTTTTCTGGTCATCTTTTGGTATTTTTACCAGTACTTAGGAATTCACTTCTGAACGTCTCTTACAGCTCTCCAACCCCTTGGTAATTGTTTGTTCTAATTATTGTGGGGAAAATAATTGGATTAGAAGAACAAGGGGAAAACAAGTATTTTTGTAGGAAAACTCTGTTCAGTGTTTTGTAAGGTCTGGTTGTTCATACTCAACTGTGCCCTCGATATCCGGAGGTGTTACCTCCACCTCTGCAAGACAACCTGAGGGCTTAGTGAGTCCTTTTTGCTGTCTGCAGTCCTGATATTTGCTAGGAGATAGCTTCCAAGGAAGTATGAGGGCAGGATATACCCAGGCTGTGTGTTAGGTGTGGCTGATATTGGAGAAATTTATAATTTGGACTCTGTTCAGATTTACATACAGAGAGTATAACTGCATTGTACAAAGGCAACCAGATTTGATGAGGAAGTAATGGCTTCAAGGGTAAATAATTTTCTATAGTTTCCAGGAAACTGGCAATTGAGAAAAGGAGAGAAACAAAAACAAATGCTGATTTTGAGAGGCAAAATTTGTTTTAGCTGGCTTGTCAGCCCACTGCCCAGCAACCAACTTTTTGCCCAGCAGGTAAAAAGGGATGCAGGAGAGCACTGCATATCTTTTGTGGCAAGAGCATTCCAAAGACAAAACTGAGCATCTGGGAACATAAGAGTGGCTGTTACCTGACAGAAATGTTGGAGTGAAGACACTCCATCCATGTGGAGTGTGGGGCTTGCCTTGTGGATGTCTTAGAGGAGGGCAGTCCATGTGTAGGATCACTGATATGAAATATGGCATTGCATGGAATGGCCTTAGAGTATATCCACCTTCAGGAGGGAGGTCATTGCTTGTGTTGCTATATTTTCAGTGAAGTCTTTTGAAATCTTAATATTTGTTAGTGAAATTCCCTCCTGTAGCACCTCTATTTCCACTGCCAGTCGGTGAATTTCCCTGATAATGTAGCTAAAGCAGCACAAATCTACCAGTTTGAAAGGTACTGCAGTTCATCTTCAATAAAAATTGGTTCAGGCTGGCCAAATTATTTGTTAATATTCATAGTTATTAATTTTATCATAGAGCTGACAAGGGACAGAAGTGCTGGAATATTGCCCTGCCTGCATAGGAATCATTGTCCTGTGTTTGTAAGTAGAATAAATTAAATACATTTACAGGGAAGGTATGCACTGAAATCACTCTTGATACAATCCTTTTGAGGAAATCAAGACCAATTTTTGAACTTGTGACAGAACTATGTAAAACTTTCTTTCCTCATTGATTAGGAAGCCTCTGGAGCTCTTTCTAAATCAGACAAGCAAAACAGAAACCAGCAAAGCAAAATTCTAGAAAAGAGAGTGGGAGGTGTGCTCATGAGAATAAAAATATCTCTAATTTTGGCACAGACCTTGTTATAGTGCCAAGAACTCTTGCTCATTAATGTTGTATTTTTATATTTTTGTTGGAATGAAGATAACAAGTTTGGTGTAAGGCAGCTACTAAAATTAAAAGTCTAAGCCTCTGTTACAGCTGAAGTTTTACAGAGTATAGAAATATTGGCTGTTTTTTCAACTTGACTACTTTCATCTTTTTGTTATTTTCCTCAAAATCGTGGCAGCTGAGTTAGCACATATGTGAGAGTTGAAACTAAGTGAAGCATCTGCTTTTTGAAACTCAATATCCTGAATTGCGGTAGTTATGGAAAACCATTCCTGGAAACAGCTTCACGAATACTAACAATATCGGGCTCACCCTTTCCTGTAATTAAGGAGTAAGGGAACTTTTGATCTAGAAGTGAGGAAAATGAAGGAGGGGATAGCAATCTCACCATTTGCTGCCTCTCTGACTCTTCTTCGGCTTAATAGATTAGTAAGTATTGGAAGAAGTCCAGGTTATAGGAAGGACAAGCTGTTCTTTCCTGTCACTCCCCTCAAAACACAGATACAAAATGGATCAACCAGCTGCTATCTTGACTCATGGCCTCCTTCAGAAAATCATATGGTAGAGTTTCCATTAGCTGATACTTCCAAGTAAGCAAAATTCAGAAATGCCTATTCCCCATCTCCATGGCTGTTTCAGAGGTGTTCTGGTTACTGTAGCTGTCCTGGTGTGCAGTGGCCTCCTCTTAATGTGGGCCTGTATTTGTGCCCCAAACCATCATCCTAAAGGATCTCTCTTCCCTGTCCTTCCAGATAACCTTTCCCCTTGGGGATAGAAGCATGACTTTTAAAAATCCAGCCATAAGGCAGCTAATATATTTTGTTATTTGAACCAGCTTTTCTTTTAAAGTGTTGACATATCCACCAAGAGTTCAAAATAGCTCCAAATAAAAAATACAACTTCAGCCAGTTGTTGGTAATCCCCTCACTGGAGAAGAGAAAAAGGATGGAAGAAGGATGTGCTTTTCAAGGCAATCATTGTAAAATAATATCTGTTTCCTTGAATTCCCATTTTTTATCTCTTGGAATCTGTCATATGTTTGACTTTTTTGTAGTTTCTGAGAAATATTAGTACAAGATTTAAAGTTCTTTTTGTTAAATATTAACAAACTCATTTCCCTAAGTGGAATGCAAAAAGCCAACAGGAGGCTTAACCTATTCTCTCTGGCTGATATTTTTTTGGCAGCAGTGAGAACTTAAACATTCCTGATTATTAATTTACATCAGTTTTTATTGCAGCAGGTTGAGCTCTGGTGTATTCCACCTCTTCAGCTTAATGCACGTACTTTAGAATGAATCTCACACTGCTTTTCAGCTGTTAGAGGTGGGGGGATGTGTTGCTAATTGAAAATGCTTGGGTAGGTTCTGTACAGCCAGGAGAGAGGCACTGCCAGATTCAGGAGTCTTCTGGCCTTTCTGAGTTCTCTGTAGGACTGTGAAAACACTCCAGCTGTGGTTGTGAGGCCCAGCTGTGCAGGACAGAGCAGGAGCTGGACCTTTTTCCCTGGTGAAAAGGCTGATTGTTTCTTGTGGCCGCTGCTGTGGCTTTGCCCAGTGCCTACCGATGCCACCCTGACTGGGCTCAGGACCAGGGGATGCAGCTCCATGACCAGCTCATGATCCCAGATAATTACCCATGGCATGGTAAGCCCTGTCCTGCTTCACAGTCAGGAGTGCTGGGCTTACTGGAAATTATGGCAGCTCATCCCTTGGGAGACCAGCCTGCCTCTAGTAGCACTTGAAATCCCTGGCAAGTCTCAGAAAGGCCTTTTAAAGCTTCATCTTAAATTAGTCTGTGTACTCCCTCTGCTGTGGAGGGGGTCAGCTTTCTGTTGAGCTGAATATTTATCCTGTCTGGGATCCTCTAAGGCAAGGGAACCTTTAGCACTCTGACCATGTGGAATTTACTGTTATGTGATGTCTTCACCTTCTAAGTTAAACCTTTTTTTTCCCCCTTTTATTCTGGATTTAACTCCTGTGAGTGAATCCAGAGTGAGTTTAACAAAGCAGCAACACTAGTTCTACGGGTTTATGAGTAAGATGTTGTTCAATAAAACACTAAAGTACCTTTTGGACAGTTCCTGCTGATTTCTAATGGTGTATTCAATTAATTGTTTTGCTCAGATGGGACCCATAACAGAGATGAATTGCATAATTTTCTGTTTATTAGAAGTAAACAATTACAGAAGCTAATACATTTCAAGCTAAATTCATACCAACAACTTAAGTAATCTTCATTCTGTGGGAAGCTTTGTTATTGTGTGATCATCTCGGTAGTAAATGAAAGTTTTTCACTGAAAATAAATGCATGGAGGAAAAGCAGTTTTGATTAGAACTGCATAATCTGGAGTACTGAGACCCCAATTCGAGTCTACTCAGATATCTCCAAGAAGGATTTTGGTGTTCTGCAGAAGTGCCATAATCACAACTTATTTTTTCTTCCGTGTAAGTATTTTAATAGGAAATGCCTGAATTTTTTTTATAAACCCTCCATGTCCTGAAAATAAACACTCCTTCAGGAACGCAAGTTTTCTTTTTGGGTACCCATCGTATGCATAGTAAAACTGCCAGAAGATGTCCAGTTTTCAGGAAAACGCTGGTTTAAAGTAGTCTGGCAGGACTCCTTTGAGCATGTGAGTTGACTGCTGCCTCTTGAGCTGTAGAGTTTGGGCAGATGATACAGAGTGTGCTGCACTTACAGAAAAAAAAAGATATTTTAGCCACAGCTCTGCCTGCTTGATGTCTCCCACTGCTGAGTGATACTTCTTCGTTCTGTGAGGGGCCTTCAAGGACTCTGATCCTACAGATCGATCATGTGTTGACTGGTTTTAAAGGCCTGGACTTTTTTACTGAAAACTGCAAGGAGCATGGAAATGCCTGGAAATTATGTCCTTTAGTATATTATCATTTGGTCACACTCCATGGGTTGGCTTGTTTCAAAACATATACATAAAAATCATTTTGAGAATCCAAAAGCCATCTTATCTGAGTATGAGACTTGCATATAGGAGGAGGTCACTGGAAGGTGACAGCCTGATGCTGCAGAGTGCACAGACTCCCAAAAAACCACTGTGGTTTTACTTCTATCAATAATGAAATCCTCACTGAGGCAATACTGGATTAGGTCAGCTTTCAGTGCTCTTGAAACTCCCACTCCATAAGCATTTCCAAGAATTGTTCCATGCAAAGGCAGAAACAGGAGATTTTTTTTCTTGTTCATGCATGTCACCTTGCACTGAAAAGGGAACAGAGTCAATCAGAGCTCTTAGCCCTTTTCAGAGGTCTCTAGAGACTTCCTGAATAATAGATACCACACAGTTATAAAAATATAAACAAAATAGCCTGAAGTTTATAGCTTAGATGCTGGTTAGTATCTTGAAGAATTACTTTCAAATCATTTAGAGGAAGAAATAATTGCAAAAAATTTTACATGTGAAAAATATCCCCTATATTTTTTCTCCTAAAATGCACTAATAACTAAAGAAACCTTGTTAAGAGATCTGTGAATTTTCCCTGGTTTCCAAGTTATTCCGCACTTCTAGCTTTGTATTTAAATCCATATTTCTGCAAAGCTTCCAAATCTAGATTATCCCATGAGGTGTCCATAGACCAAAAAAAAAAAAAAATTATACTCCAAGCGTAGTTAAAAAAAAAGAAAAAAAAAGCAAGCTCAGGACAGAGGTTCAGCTCTTCTGAAATCTGTGCCCATTTATGTGTTGCCATTTAGTAGTGGTGGCCAGAGAAGTAGACAAATACCAGAAAGGAGATGAAAGCATGAAAGGTCACAGTATTTCTGGTAAAGACAAAGGGATGGAAGCATAGTTTTAAATGCTTGGAACCCAAAGTTATTAATAGATGTTTGGTCTTTATTCTTTTGCTTCTCTTTACCTCAATTCTTGTTGTACTGGGATGAAACTTGCTGTGTTCACAAGTTGCTTAAAATTTTCTTTGCACTACATTGAAATTTCCTCTAGCTCTAAACCTAAAAAATTAATGGAGAAACAAAAACCACTTCAGGTTTATCAATATTTGTATGCAGAATTTTACATCTTCCTAGTACTAATTACTCTATTAACTCATCATTAGATGAAGGTTCTCTTATTTCCACTACTACTTATCCCAAAGTTTTGAAGTCTTTCTTCCAGTGATGATTTATCCGTTAGGTGAATGGAGATTACTTTTAGCTCAGATGTTGTGAGAATTAAATAACTCATGCTTGGGAAGTAAAGTGAAAAAACCCAGAAATTTTATTAAGGTTATCTGTTTTGAACAGTGAAAACAAGTAAATGAACTACCCTTTTTATCTGAGTGAATTTATGCTTTTGTGATAAAATTCTTCCCCATTGTTAGGAAGTACAACAGGAGCATTACCTTCAGGGAGCACCTGGATTGCAAGAAAGGGAAAAGCTGTGCATTTTTAATGAGAAAATAAGGTTTTCTCCTCTCTGCCACAACCTTCAATTTATAAACCAAATTGTCTGCTCTCTCACTGTTCTGACTCAATCAAATCAATAGAATTGCCTGGATTTTAACCAGTTGACTGTTCTCAAACCTGAGGAAATTCATCCTATGAAAATTTTAAATTATTTTAAAGCACTGCCAGATTGTGATACTTACTCAAAGGTTCTTATTCTGTAATCTACTGATTCTTTTTTCCCCACAAGTAAGACCTTGAGCAGTGTATGCTGTTTCTTGGTTGCTTTTGTAAGGCAAATATCTCACTGCATTTCAAACTTCTGCTGCACGAAGGCAGCACAGATTGAAATAAAATCATGATCTATGTGATGTCCTTGTTTCATGGAAGTGATCCACGAGCTCCTCGATCTGGCAAGTGTACTGTATGAGCCAAGTAAAATGAAAAAAGGATTTTTCTACTCTGGGAAGCTTCACCATTCACTGGCTGTTACTGGGAATTAGATATCCTCAAGTAATTTATTATTCTTGATGGATCTGATGTCTGCAACTGTTTCCAGTCATTGTCAAATAATTTTGTTAGACTTTACTGATGGAATGGGATGATCTTTTCCCCCTGCTTATTGACTGAAATCCTTCTTTTCTGATAGTGTTTGGAGGGAAGAAATCCTTCTTTCTTCTCTCTTTTTTTTTTAATGACAATTTATATCTAAAGCATAATTCTAATCTCAAATGCTGCTTTTCTTTAAAAAGTTGGTCTTGTGCTTTTTTTCTGTGTTGTACCCAATATTATATTTTAAAAACTGTACTTACGTTTTCAGCGATGATATCTCAACAAATTATCTTCTTCTTAAAAAACGGAAAGATTTTCTGGCTTTCATAAACCCCAGTCTGGCTGTAAAGTGTCTTTGGGTTTTATCCTAAATGGAACACAGTCACATTTTGAATCTTTGGAATATCTTAGTGCACTCATAGTCAATCGGGTGTCAATAAAATAGAAATTAATTTCCAAATTAGCTTTCAACTAAAGTTAAAAACAAGGAGTTTTCTCCATAATAAGAGCCTGTAGCTGCCATGGTGATACTGATGCCTTAAAAAACCTAGAAATAAAACAACACACTTTCAAGATAATATTAGTATAGGAGGTAATATAAAGGCTGGTCTTTCTTGGAGGCCTCCAGGGGCAGACATGGAAAATGTCCACAAAATGCCCACCCCCCCACAAGGTGAATATCTAATACTAACTTTATATGTTTAGCAAATTAGCATAATTGACAAAAATCACCAATTAGAGACATAAGTGGTGAGGCAATTACCCTTGGTTCAACCCTTTCTGAATCTTGCCCCCACCCCCTGCCCTTTAGATGGGAACTAAACTTTGTTTATAAAAATATGTCTCAAAGAGCTGGTCTCAACTTTGGTTCCTAGGGAGAACCAAGATAGCATAGGAGCCTTGGAATGTATTTTGTCTTTCTGCCTACCAGGGCAGGGAAAAGTACCAGGGAAACTAGCTAGAGTACAGTAATAGGCTGCAGAGCTACAAATATATGTGTAAAGAACATAGAGAATATATATAAAAGAAAAAAGGCAAAAATCAATTCGGTGTAATTTCCCCCTTTTTTTAGTGATTTACAAGGCTCTACCTTGTCTAGTCTCTACTCCATATTTAACCACACTGTATCGTACAGCCAACTATTATTTAAAGAATAACTACAGATACAAGTAGTATGAACAGTTCCTTTTATCCAGGCCCAATTTGGTAACCATGAGGTGACAGTGTGAAAGATATTCAAAGTTCAGTGGGCCTTTTGAAAGCTACCTGATGTGGAATTTGAGTTTGCTTTCAAATTTCATCCAAATCCTTAATAATTCTTTCACTCTGATCTACATAAGAACAACCTAGTGTTAATTATTTTGTATCTAGTAGGAAATTGAAAGTCATTCTTTTTTGTAAAACTATACCAGACAAATCACTGACTTCTTGTAAGGCCAATATTGCATCTGAAATTTGGTTTTCAATATGTTCAATAATCCTTAATGTGATCAGATACTATGTTTGGAATTACTGCCCCATGGGCACAGGCCCTATCTTTATCTAGGGACAAAACTTACCAGACTTCATTTTCACATATTCAATACCACCCTGACAAGTTGTTCTTATGAAAAGGTTTTGGATACATTTTGGACTAAAACCACATGCAAATTCTGGGACCAAATCTGAGCCATGGTTACCAACTGTGTATATAACAGGTACGAAAGAACAATTTAAATCACATTATCCTGATTTGTATCAGTTTCTGTTTTCCAGTTTTTTCAGGAGCAGAGGTCTCTTAACTTTGGAGCAGTGAATTCAGGGTTTTCTGCCGGCCACTCTGGCTTCAGTGAGGGTAGTCAGGAGTTTGAATGGTCCTCTCCACTTAGTTTACAAGGGTAACTGTCACACCATTTAACATAGACCAAGTCACTAGGCTGGAAGGGATGGGCAGATGTGTCCAGTCCTTTCAGTCTGGGCAATGTGATGGATCTCTGGAGCTTCTGCAAAGTGGAAGTTAAAGCTAACCCTAACCCTAACCCTAACCCTAACCCCAAGTAATAAAAAAAATCAGCATCAATACAAGTATTTTTTATTTTCATTTTATGTCTCATGGAAGTTACAAGGACTTCTAAACTTTTCTGTTTCTTACACATACCAGACACCTAGCTTTAACCTGTGTTAATGCTATTTCTATCTGGCTATTTTCGAAAGCTACAGAGAAACGCAAGCAAACATAGACACCAGGGAAATGAAAGGTGCCTCACTGTGATGTTTTTCTAGAGTGGTACATTTTTCTGATAATGAACTGTGAAATGTAGCATGTGGATGATGATGAATGTAAAAATATGCATGTGTTTTTATTTGAATGTCATGTCCCTGAGATGGATTATTAGTATGAGCTCTGTAGTGTAAAAATACTGAAAAGAGAAGGGAAGAGAAATGGAAAGAAGATACTTCTAGCAGGTTTTGCAGTGAACCACGTCCCCTTTGGACTATTTTTCCTTTTCAGACTTGGACTTAGTAACATGGCCCTTACCATTAGGACAGTAATAAACAAACTGCTGTGTTCCTAAAGTTAAATCTGCTTCTTTCCAGCACTGTAAAGAATAATCTGTTTGCGTTTCCAGCACATCTGATTTATTCCCAGGTGTGGGCTCACGGGGCTACACTGATGGGGAGATCAGTCAGACTCACTGGTCGTGCCATGCCACATGTTTCCTGCCCACATGCTGCATCCTGCCCACATCCTGCACATCTGTCCCTATGCGAGGAGATACGTGACGGTGGTTTGGTACATTTTGCTGCTTATGGCTAGAAGCTGAGGTGCAAACTAAAACTTTGTGAATTCCCTTCCATTTCTTGTAGGCACAGCCATAACTTGGAGAAGTTTTGTGCTTGAACAGAAAGGGGCTGGGCAAACTTTTCTCAAAATTGTTAATACGGCACTTACTTCACTGAGGTATTTATAAGAAGTCAGTGATTTCACAAGGCACCAACTTTGTAATTGGAGTTGCAGCCATCCTGAATATCTGCCCAGCCAGGAGACCAGGGAATATCACTGGGCTTGTCCCAACTCCCTGGTGTTTTACTTTGGGAACAGAGCATGTTATCTGAAGGCAAGCAGTGCAGGAAGCACTGCTTGAAAGCTTCTGTTTGCTTCTCCCTGTAGTTGCAAGGTCCTGGCTGTCGCCTTCCCTGACCTACCATCTCTACATTTCAGACCTCTTGCTTTGTAGCTGACCCTGGCTGTGGGAAGGAGAAAGGCCTCCTGATGCAGTGCTCAAGGAGATGGTGCTTGGATCAGTGGTGCTACCAAAACTTAAACGGGTGTTGGGAAGAAGCTCAGTGTTTGGATAAAACAAGGTGATTTGGGATGACTCTGTGCTTTACAGGAATGCTGTCATGCAAAGCTCTGGCAGGACAGACACAAAGTTTCTCCTGGCTCTTTAGGGACTGGGCACAGTTGCCATTTTTGCTCTCTCACACAATATTCCCAAAGGAGCCATGTGATGTGGGATGTCAGTGTTAGCTGGTAAATTCTAGTACTTTCGTTTGTGTTCCTTCTTCTCTTGCCCAGTTTCTTGAAAAAATGTGATGGTAACGTGGTAGTTCAATGTCTTGAGGTGATTTTAAAGTAGATAAGCAAACCGTTATGCCTCTGAGATTCCAAAATTCCATGGATTTGTTTTACCTCCAGTGCCCAGCATGTAATACTTGTGTGTAGCTTTATAGGCTGAATATTGTGTCCAAATGACAGGAGCACTTAGGTGAACATCTCAAATCACTGGTTTTTTGGCACGCTCAGGGGCAAAGGTACTTGTGTGGAGTGTGATAACCATCCCAAAGTGTGGTATTGTTCTGAGTCTTGTGATTAGGGCTTTAGTCTAATTCACTCTCCAATGTAGCAAATGTTTGCTGTCAGCCAACACTGTTACAAGGACTAAGGGAATCTCTTTCTTTGCCCTGCAATAATGTATTTTCTATGATTATGACAGTAGAATTTGTTCATTTTTCAAGTACTGTGCAGTGCTTCTTTGAAGAATATCCCTTTTTCAGGTGGTTTCATGGTGACTGTACCCCAAAATGTCTAGATGTCTCTCAATAGCAAAAATCACTTTGTTATTGAATGTATTCTTTATTAACAGTATCTTGTCTTTTTCTAGTTGCATTTTACAAAATGTGCCACAAGCATATCACGTGATTTTTATACGGAAAGTCTTATTTATAATGTTTGTGCAAGTGGATAGAAAAATAATGATTTTATAGTAGCCCATGCCTTTTTTCATAGCTGCAGTCTTAACGAGCATGATCAGCAGGGACAGGCTCATTGTTTCATTTAATTTTGATGGAGTTTTTCAAAGTTAACTATTATGTTATTCATTATTTGAAATTAATTATCTTAACAAATAAATATCGCCATTTTAAAAAATGAAAAGAGTATTTGCAGGGCTTCTTTTTCTTCTCTGTTCCTCACTCTCTAACCCAGTATGTCAAAACAATCAAGGTAATTTTCTGTTCCTCTTTACATTTTAAACCTCCCCACCCCAGCCCCTTTAAAAACAATGGAGGATAAAGGGTCAGATGATCCTGGTCACTGCAGGGACAGTTGGAGTAGGGTTCCTCAGGCTGGTAGGTATGGGAGTGACATTCAATGGGTCTTAGAGAAAATTCAGCAGCAAAGCCTGCAAAAGGATTTTCTTCCCAAGAGCAAGTTTCTTACTTTCTAAAGAGAACAATTCTATAAACATTTCATGTTCTCAGGAAAAGATTGATAGAGGTTTTGTAAGTATCTCTTGTTCTCAAAATAACAGGTGGTGTTTTTTCATTTTAGTTTGTTATTCTCTTGTGTTATATTTTCAAAATATGTTCTCTCCATCTCATCCAATGGTTGTAGAGAGGCATTGTGCCATTTAGCCAATCAAGTAGCTTTTTGCGAAAGACCATATAAAGGGAGTGTTGAGCTGAATAAAGGAGCCTTCTGATTCTCTGGAAATTTGAGTCTTTTCTCTTCATTTCATGTGCAACAGCGACAGGTAGGTACCAAAAAGCAAACATCTCTGCTTTCATTTTATTGGAAGGTTTATCCATAGTGAAGGTGGTTTCTGCTGAGGTCAGAGGGGAAGACAGATGTTCCCTTCCCTTTAGCTGCGATGGTTCTTTTTCAAAAACCTGTGTTTCAAGATGAGTGAGAGTTTACTCAGTTTACTCAGATATGGGCAGATATAAATTGCTGAAGCCAATCAAGAATAATATCCCAGTGATTATGTTTATGCTAGAAATCCTCAGTTACGCCTTAACCTTGGCTCTCTCACACATTTATTTCCTTTCTCTAAGTGCATGTTCCTTCCCAGTGATTAAATGAGAGTTCCTCATTCTTCTCAGTTAATATTTCTTAGGGTTTTTTAAATACACCATCTCCATCAAGGTCACTCTCTAGATTTCTTCCTGTTGCAGGGGGGGTCAGATGAGGACTCAGAAAATAAGAACTCCCTGCCTCTGACAACTTCTGCCAGGGGAGCTGTCCATGGATGGAAACTTCTGTGCAGGATCTCTCTGTGGGTACTTCCTTGTGAAGGCAAAATTGCCTTGGAAGGTGTCCAAGTCCTTGAAGGTACATTTGCACTTTGAGCTGGTGAGGTGCTACTTGAAAGTGACATCTTGCAGTTTTTCCTTCTGGTAAAGAATCCTACCTTAGTTACACTGCTGATCTCAGGTATTTTTGTTTAGCCCCATGCCTCTTCTTCCTAATACTTTAACCTTGATACACTGATATTCATTCCTTGTATGAAAATGTTCTGTGAAAAGGCAAAATGTTGTCAGTATCAGGGCCTTAGAACTCCTTCTGTCTGGCTTTGACAGGAGATGCTTGAATGTCATAGGGACGGTCACGGCTGGAACAAGAGAAGCACATCCAACGCAGAAAATGCTCTTGGTATCTCCCTTTAAGTGCTCTTCCACCCAGATTTCCAGCCCACAATCATATACTCAGCTGGGACAGCCTGTGTGACTGTTACTTTTTGGCTTCTAAGTCTCTGTGTCCTTGATGTGCTTTTCCAGTTCATCCCTTCATGGCATTTTAGCAGAAGCATTGCACATCTTCTACTGTTTGATCTGGGTGTCTGATAGAAAATACACTCCTAAATGCAAAGATCAGCTGTCAGAGAGAGCTGCAGTGGTGTTGATGAGGATGAGTTAATGGAGATATTCCCATCTGGTGCAATTTTACCTAACTCTCTTGAGAGGTTTTTTTGAGTTGATGCATCAGGCACACCAGGATCTATCAACTGGCTGGGACATTTTGCTTGAGCCTGTTCAGCAACAATGAGATTTCAGCCTCTATCAGGTAGCAGATGATGTGCAGCATGGGCTGTCTTCCTAAGGACCACAGAAATTGTATGTAACATGAGTAACAACTTCAAGAAGAAGATTTTCAGGAGAAGATGTGGGACTTGGGACAGAAACCTTCATTTGTGATTTCTGCTGTAGATTCCCTCCTTATCCCCTCACAATGATCAACCACTTTATGTCAAGTTGCTGCTGTTTGTCGACAAGAACCAATTCTTTGCAGTCCCTCAGATATTAAGGTAAAATATTCTTAACGTACTTCAAAAAGTCTGGCAGAGAGAATTGTAATTTTGAAAGAAACTAGCTGCTCTCCTCCAGTTGAACACCAGTCCCAGCTCACATTTTGTGTTGCCATATCTGCTTAGAGATTATTTTAAGTGCGCCACAACCATGGAATACTGCATTATGTCCATCTTGATTAAACTGCTACTTCATAAAATATCCTCCTGAATTGTCCAGTCAGTATTGGTAATTAAACTTCCCATCATGTAGTGTGGCTTTACTTCATTCTATCAATACAAAGGCCTGGAGTCTTCTCTCCTCCAGACAGGAATCCCTGTTTACTTACTGATTTTGATGAAAGCCATCCCACAGCTGCAATTATTATCTCTGTTGCTCTTTGCTCTTCTCTGCAATCTTTTATGGTCCTACTTCTTTCTTTTTGAGATAAAAGGCTTAGAATTCCATGGAATCTCAATTACAAGGTTTCTTTTCACTGTTTTCAGTGGCGGCATATCAGGCCTTCTTCATCTCCAGCTTTAAGCCTCTTCCCTGAGAACCTCAAGATCTCCAAGTCTGGTAGGCTAAGCAACTGAAATTAAAATTTAAAAGTAGAACATTTTTGCATTTTCTTTAATCTAATTGTTCTATTGAATTTCTGTATGCATATATATCCTGCGGTTTGGTGAGAAGGCTTTAGATATCTAAAGTAGACTTCTTACTAAAGAGAGATTTAAATACAACCCATTTGGATATCAGGATATTTTTAAGAAAGAATGTTAGGACTCAAGAACTCAACTACTTTCCATGAAAAAGGTCTCCATGGGCCCCTTTTGTAAAGAACAAAAAGAACCAATTTAATTATCTTGAAAGATACTGGGAGGTGGAATCATTTGTTCTGGTCCACTCAGCTACAGGCTCCTTTTATTTTGTAGGCAAGATTGTAATGTGCTTTAGACCCTGTTCTGTTCTCAAAAATTTTGATCCAGTTCTCAAAAAGAGCACTGTAGTTTTTTCAGTATTTTGATGTCAGTTCATCCACTTTGTATTTTTCCTTTATTATGTACCCATAACTGAGCAAAAACCAAGGTCTTCTTAACTAGTACCAGCAATGCATAGATCTTTAAATATGGTTTTAAAAAATCAAGTACCTGTATATACTGCCAAAGAAAAAGTCAGTACCACTTAAAAAAAATATATATATTCTAGATAATTTTCAGGCAGGATTTATGCATCAATTTCTTGGAGCTTTGTATCCACTTTTTCTAATTACAAGTGGTAATACTTGCAGATCTACCTGTTGAAATTAATCTATACCTGTGTTATTATGCAAAAATACTTCATAAGACTTAGAGTACTTTCCCAAAAAGGGAATGTTTTTATACTGTGTTACGCAAACTTACTACCAAAAAATATTATAGATGATGAGGGAAAGCTATTCAGAATCCCTGTTTTAGAAATTATCTGCCATGATACTAAAAATAAAATACAACTATGTATGCTGAATTACCATCAGACTCTGTGTGGTATTTAAACTTAAAAAGAAATATTCTAAAATAAAACAAAGTACTTGAAAAACAAACTAGTGTAAGATTTTCCAGTAAGGAGATGAAACTGAAAATATGCATGTGAGAAAGAAGACAAAGTTCGAAATAGTTCATTCTCTTTTAACAACCCTGTGACATAACAGAGCATTTTTATCTTGACTTAGTACGTTTTTCAGAGTCCCTTTTAGAATCTAGATCTCCCAAAAGTTGTTTCACTCACATTATTAAAATGAAGATTTCATTTGAAGGCTTCAACAGTTAGGAAAAGCAGCTTAAAAAATGTTATAACCCATCCATGGTAGATGAGATGCTTTGCTTTTCTTACACTCCCCATCTCCAAATCCACCGCTCATTGCCATTGGGACACCAGCTGGCTGCTAACATGCTCAGTGAGAGAAACCACCTTTGGTGACACACCAGGTATGTCTGGGAATGGGGAAAGTGTGACAAACACATGACAACAAAAGGAAATCACAAGTGGCAGCACCACGGCCTTAGGTCCGTTAAATGACACGACACTTTGGGCTTAGATTGCACATGGCCTGTCAGTTGTGGTTTAGCTCTTGAAATTACCAACTGTCAGGATGGATAATAGTTAGCGGTATCAAGTATCCTCAGAGCTCATGTCTGATAGGAAAATGGCAAGTGCAACATTTTTTATCAAGGACAGGCTTGGGGACAGTGCTTGTGACAAGAGGGCTTGGGAGGGCAGCAAGCTGGGTGTCAAGTCAACAATGTGGACTTGCCATGGCCAGTGACCATGTGGTGTGGCCAGGAAGCTGAGGCAGGGGATTTTCCCATGTGGAGTAATTGAATCAGCATCTGGAATGCTGTATCTGATGTTGGGGTTGGGCCAGATGGCTTTTGAAAGTCCCTTCCAACCCAAACTATGATTCTTCAAGCTATGAGTACTTCCTTTGATCCCACTGCCCTCCCAGTTTGGGAGCAAGTTACATGGTGAAGCTGCTGCTGTTTCTTCAGTGGGGCTGTTCAATAGCCCAAAGACCTCACTGTTGGCTTTTACAAGTGCAAATATTCTGACTGACAGAGAGGAGGACAGCCAGGCAGCGTTAAGGGTGTGTATCTCCTTAGCTAGTGGGACAGGTTGGTGGGACAGTGGGAGTGTGGCTGAAAATAGGGGGCTGGAGCATCTCCCTCCATGTTTCTGTGGGATTGGGATATGGTGGGTGAGGGCTTGTTTCCCTTTCCTTTCCAGATCCTCTCCTGCTCCCACCTATTCTGGCAAGCCCTCTCAGAACTTTCACCTTTCCCAGTTTTTCTAGTATTTCACATTTCTTCTTCTTCCATTTCATCTCCTACCTCTTGCTCCTTTTCTAGTCCCCAAACTTCTATTTCCCTTTAGGACCCTCCTGTTCGTGGTGTTCCCTGCCCTCTCCCCCCACTCTGAGGGATCCTCTAAGCCCCAACTTGTTCCCACTCATATCCCTACAGACATTGCTAAAGCTGCCACTCCACGTTAAAGACATTTGACAGACTGAGGCAGATGCTGTAGAGAAAAATTCCACAAAAATAGCCTGGAGGAAGCAAATACTTTATCATCAGTTCATATTTTGATTATCTGAACTCTAGAAAGCTCATGGCAACTGCACTGAATATAAAAGAGGTATAAATAACTATTTATTAAGTGTAAAAAGAAGATATTCCTGTTTGGCAAAAAAAAAGTTCAAAAGAGGAAAAGGAGTACAGAAAACCAACACTGCTGAAAAAGTTCTTTTGAAGATTATGCCGGTATCATCCTTCTAACAAATACTGGTATCCATCCATAATTCAGATGGGTGTTACCTGCTGCCTAAGCCTGTTATGAAACTTAATTTTTATAAAAGAATGTGCAAGTCTAAGTTCATAGATCCCCTGGGCTTAATTCTGCAAATCCTGCTGGCACCAGGCAGATGTATCTAGAAAATGGAAACAAATATTATGCAAGCTCTTCCACAAATATCTGGCACAGGCTGTCCATGTTCAGGGTTTACCAACAGCAACACAAACCCATGGAACAGGGTGGGATTGCTGATCTAAAATACTCGGTGCAGAAAAAGAAGCTTTGTAAATTAAAATTATTTTTGTTTGGTATCACAGGCCATGTCTGTGACCTGGTGTGTGTCAAAGGTCATCTGGGCCAGGCTTTCTTGGTAAAAGCATGGCCTAGACCAGATGGCACAACCCCCTGTCCTTGTTGCAGTGGGGTTCCTGTAACCTTCTCTGGAAGACAGCTCTGCCTGTGGGAAGAATCAGGAGACGATATTTTTATGGATGTTCATAGATGTTCTTTATTCTTCCCAGGTCCCTCATGGCTGGGTGTCTGGCCAGACTGAGCACCCCTGGGCAACTCCCCAGAGTTCCCCGGGCAGGGGCCGTGAGCAGCCAATGGGGTACAGAGCTTGGGTACATGTGACCAGGGAGCAGCCAATGGGGTACAGAGCTTGGGTACATGTGACCAGGGAGCAGGGGTCGGGGAACCCTGTATAACTCATGCTTCCCACCACCCTTCCCAGGGCCCATCACCGCAGGGGGGGTGCTCCAAAAATTCACCCTTTTGTTTTTATTAAAAAATGACAAAAACAATTTCAAAAGAACGCAAGCAACTTTCTGAACCCTAAAAGTTTAAGCAGAGCATCTTTGGAGCATCCCAGAGCTGGCAGGAGAGATGGATGCCCTCTGAATACACTTTGTGGGGAAACTGAGGTAGGAGAGCGTCTTTTTCATTTGTACCTGATAGAACTTCAAACAAAGATAGTTAATCCCTTCTTTTTTTATTTTTATACCCCACTTGGCATTGGAGGGGAATTTTGGGGAAACAAATTGGGAAAAACAAGGTTTTGTGAGGGGAACCAACCAACATGGAAGGAAAAATAGAAACTGGGGATTATAGGGTATAGGGTAATAGGAGAAAGTAGGCGGAGGATAGGGAGATTCTTGGCGTGGATATTGTTTACAGTAACTTCTATTTTGTGCATAGTAACTGCCTCTGACTGGCACACCATTAGGTCCAGTCACATGGGCTGCCTGCGGGCCCTTCCTTCCCAAAACGATATCAAATTCTACAATCTGCCCTTCCCCCACGCTGCAGATATACTTATTGAGGTTATTTTTTACAATTGCAGTTCTATGGACAAACACATCTTCTCCTGGGTCATTTCGTATTATAAAACCACAATTTTGCTTTACATTATACCATTTGACAGTCCCCAGAATTTTCGTTGCTAAGACTTCTCCTGTCACGTGCTTGCGTGGCCGCTGGTCTCACGCAGTCGCTGCTCTGCCAGTATTAACGTCTCAGTTTGGCCTTTTCCTCTGTTGTCATCTGCGTAGGCTTTCTCTGGCCGCTCCACTGTGCTGTCCTTGCCGCACCTGCTCTGGTGTTTGCACGCTGGTTCCTCTGCAGCGCGAGCAGGGGCGGCCGCTGGGGGCCAGGCTGGGCCGTGCTGCTCGCCCCTACTGATGTCAGTCTGCCACCCGGAGCTGCCTCTGGCGGCACTGGTCCTGCAGCAGTTCCGCACCGCGCCGCTGGCTTGGCCGCTGCCGCTCACCATCCCGGGTGCGCCACCAGCCCGGCCACTGCTCCCTGGAGCCACTCTGCCGCCACCTCTGCCTCTAGCCTTTGTTATAGTCACGCCATTGCCTTTGCAGCTGCTTTCCATGCTATTATAGTCACTACTGGCCAGGCATTTACAGCGCTCTTGGCACCACACAGAGCGTGGGGTTGGGCGGGCACTTCCCAGGTGTGAGCCAGGCGCGTTCAGCTTCAGCACCACAGCCGTGGCAGCTGCCAAGGCTGCGGTCCGCGGTACCCTGCCTGCCTGTGGGAGACGCCTCGCCGTCTCTCGCAGCAGGCTCGGGGCCCGGGGTCATGCTTGCACAGCCGTGGCAGAGCCCACAGCAGGACACGCGCTGCTGGGCGGCACGTGATCAGAGGCCCGCATGGTTTTGCGGTCACCACTGAGTTGCTCAACAGCTTCTGTAATTAGGTAATATTCACGGAAATATTCTTCCATCGGCATATGTTTTGATTGAGAAATTAATTCACTATAAACTTTTTCCGAAAAGTCTTTGGTAAGAGCCAAGTCCCAAGAAACATAGAAAAAGTTTTGAAATAGCCATTTTAGGAAGTGTTTCAGTTCTTTCTTAGCTTGAGTAAGGCTAAAATTTGCATATTGTTGTTTGAGTGCCTTTTCCAGTTTAAGATAAATCTCCTTTTGAGGCTCGGACAGCCATTATTCTACCCATGGTTCTTCCATAGTCCAAGAGGAAACAGCCAGACCAAAAGAAGGAAAGAAAACCCAGGGAATTCGTACTCACTGATTCCTGTGAATTCTTCAGAATCTTCGCTGTTTCTCTTTTGACTGCTTCCAGAGGTTTCATGGGACCACTTAAAAGGCTGCCATTCTCCACCATCTGTTGCAGTGGGGTGTCTGCAACCTTCTCTGGAAGACAGCTTTGCCCGTGGGAAGAATCAGGAGACGATATTTTTATGGATGTTCATGGATATTCTTTATTTTTCTGAGCTCCCTCATGGCTGGAGGTCTGGACCAGACTGGCTCCCATGGGCAACTCCCAGAGTTCCCCAGGCAGGGGGCCGTGAACAGCCAATGGGGTACAGAGATTGGGTACATGTGACCAGAGGGCAGGGGTTGGGGAACCCTGTATAACTCATGCTTCCCACCACCCTTCCCAGGGCCTATCACCCCATGAGGGGGTGGTCCAACATGTCCTGTTGAATCTTATACTTGTCCAATGTTTATGAGTCCACCACTTCCCTGGGGACATAACTCCAATGGCTGATTGATCCAAATGTGAAACAGTTTCCTCTTGTGTCTAATTGGAATATCAATACATGTAACTTGTCCTCATTGCCCCCCATCTTTTCCATGTGACTCCTTGTAAACAGGGAGTCTCCATCTTCTTTGTAGCCATCCTTTAAACAGGAATATGGTCCTCAAGTCTCGACTAAAGATTTTTCTCTCAGGGCTGTAGAAATCCATTTCTGTCAGCCTTTCCTCACATAGCAACTTCCCAGCTCTTTGATCATCTTTGTGCCCTGCTCTGGACCCTCTCCAGACTGTCCACATCATTTTTGTGTAGTAGGAACCAAAACTGGACATGGTATTCCAGGCATGGCCTGACAAATGCTGAGTGGGGCAATGATTCCTTTATCTCTGCTGATCATGTCCTTGTTGATGCAACTCAGCATCCTGTTGGCCTTTTTTGCTTGTTTTCCACCAGGATCCAGCATAAAATTGATAGTGGAATAGATTTGATTAGTAGGTAAATTTTGGGAAGGTATCTGCACTGCAGGGAATTGAGTCAGAGAGGATGTAAACAGAAAAGAGTTCTGCAAGTCCAGTAACTAAAGCTGATTGACTTTTGTATCCTTTTTTTTTTGTCTCAGCTGTCTGATTTTCTGGATTAGAATACTCTGTGTTTGGTTCAAGTTCAAACTAGGTAATAATTTTTTCACTTGTTGAATAACTGAGTAACCAGTGATGGGGCTTGCTTGGACAGGTTCATGTCACTGGTCCATTCCACAGAGCATGAGCCTTGTGTGGATATCCCATCAGCAGTGCTGTGCCAGGATGGAAACAATTTAGGCAAGATCTTTAGATCTATGTTTATTTTCTTCTTTTAGTTTTCTTTTAAGGGGAAAAGTTCAATTTTATATTAAAGAAACTTGTGGGCAGATGATCTGAATTTAAAGGGAAGAGTAGCAGAATTTCTAGAAAAATTACACAGGATTAATAAAAAATGTAAGATGAGTTCCAACTCAGTTCACTAAAAATTTCAAGAAGAAAGAAGTAGAAACTCTATTTCAGTTTGACTTGAGAAGAATGGAAATAAAACTGCCCAGAAATAAATATTGAAAAAATCTCGCTAGTAGTATACATTTCTGTTAAAATTGTTGGGAACTATCAACATCCCTGCAAGCCTTTAGTATTCCTATCAGACCCAGATTATTGTTCATAGATCGTAAATATACATTCATCCATTCAAAGACAGACTTACAGAGGATGATTAAATTGTACTGAAGTGCTACCTGAGCAGCGTTGGAGAAGCACATCTGAAATAGAAATCCTTAGGACAGTTTAGAGCTGGAAGTTACTGATGTGCTCTAGACATCTCCTTTTTCAGATGTGAGAATCTGAATCTTAAATGCCTAATCTTGACTTTTTGTTATGATAATGAAAGATTAAGGTCTGGATTTTCAAATGCAACCAGTGGTAGTTTAGGTAAATTCTGGGCAGTTCCTAAATTCAGCCTGGGGCATTTCTGGGTCCTGGTTTTCAGCAGTTGTCTGCTTTACTCTTTTGAAGAACAGAGTTGCTCTCAGACAGGATCTTAAACTTGCAAAAATTGATCCTAATTGATCCTTACTAAAAATACAGCTGGCTCTGAGTATGACTTTTTGTTTTGATTTCCTGAAAGATGTAAATATCCCTTGCAGAGCTCTCCTGTCGTTCTGTGGGAGATGGGTAAACCAGCAAACACAGGTCTAGGAGGGCAAATCTCATGGAAGTGTTTCACCATTCACAGCTATTGACACTGACTGACATCTGAATTTGGTAGGGGGGGAGTCTGTATAGCACTCAGAGGGCCATGCACAAAGCTTTTTGTCTAATCACTTGCGGGGCTGTTTTGTGTCCAGTAATTACTTGATTGTAGCAGTTAGAGCATTCATTTCAGCAGGAGGAGATGGGTGTAAGTGTAGTATTACACTCCTGGTGTTTTGGGTTGTCCTCTGTGGATTCCCGTACTGAAGAAGTGAGGATGAGTTATGATCAACGATTTGTCACTGTCAGAGACTTTAGGGCTGCATTCCTTCCACTAAACTCCTCAGTGCCTGGGCTAGCTCCCAGGCACAGAAACACAACCACTTATATGGAGAAGCTGCCAGCATGATTCCCATGTTTTTGCCAGCTAGGAGTCTCCTGAATGTTTTCCTGGCACAGTTTAGAAGTTAGAATAATCCAGGGACCATTCCCAAACGCACTCTGTGTGCCAAGCTCTTGTTTTGGACAAAAGTTTATATTAATTATGGATGTGGACAAGACTGGCTCAAGGGAATCACTGAGCATAATTTATTGGTATAGGTGTAATCTTTGGGTGTATCTGTTGAAAGAAGGTTTTGGAAATGGATAATACTTTTAGCTTCGCAAATGTGAAGAAAGTTATCAGTAGCTATGGTAGACAAGAGTGAACCAAAATCTTCTGCGTAGCTCTCATAGTCTTCTGGATCTGGACTTGGGAACAGGGCCATTTATAAAATGAGGTGAAGTAGTTTGGGGTCTGTGTGGGAGAAAGAAGCAATAGATTGGTTGGAGTTTTCTTATTTTTAGTTTCTAAGATTAACTTTAGACATTCCCATGATAAAATGTGGAGCACCACAATCAGCACAATATCAGCCATGAAGGCTGACTCAGGATTTGCACAGATGGAAACCCAGATTCCCAAGCATGGGCTTCTTATGGCTTGTAGGCTTTCACTTTATAGAAGATGAAGAATATCTCTTTATATCTTCTACCTCAAATCAAAAACCCATTGGTACTATGGTCTATGGTGTACCACAGGATCACAGAATCATAGAATCATAGAACGGGTTGGGTTGGAAAGGACATAAAAGATCATCTTGTTCCAACCCCCTGCATAGGCAGGGATACCTTCCACTAGTCCAAGTTGCTTAGACCCCCATGTAACCTGACCTTGACTTCAAGGCATGGGATATCCACAACTTTTCTGGGAAACATGTTCCAGTGACTCATCACTCTCACAAGGAAGAATTTCCTCCTAATATCCAATCCAAACCTACTCTGACATTTTGAAGCCATTCCCCTTGTCCTGTCACTCCAGACCCTGTGAAAGGAATGAGATAGATTTGTCTTTACAAACAAACTGTTTTACCTGCTGATAGGTAAAACCTAGATACTGAGAGATGAGAAACAATGGGAGAAATTCCACTGATTGATGAAAGGCGTGAGAGGGATTTGTCTTTACAAACAAACTGTGGGTCTGCTGATAGGTAAAGGCAGATACTGAGAGAGGAAAGAAGCAATGGGAAGAACCATAAATTCCATAGGAAAAGAAAAAGGGGGGTATACCTTTGAAGGAAATCTGTATTGGGTGATTTGGGGAGTCTGTACCTCTCAAGTACCTCAGCCAACTGGGAAAAAGAGAGGGAAATGCAGCTGGGAAATTAGGAAAAAAAGGGGGCTGCATCCTCTAACAATTTGAGAGACCCCAGGGGAATGCCCCATGGCCTTTCCCTTTATTAAAAATAAAATAACAGGACTCCTCTGTCTCTTTTCTGAACACAAACCTCTGGTGTTTGTGACACCTGGAACTAATGTCTCTCCATCTTTTTTGTAGGCTCCCTTCAGGCACTGGAAGGCCACAGTTAGGTCACCCCAGTTTTGGAAGGTCTCTCAATAGCAATGTTAGAGCTGACAAAATGCAGAAAGATAGATGCCTTGCTGAGACCTGGGTGCACTGCAGCAGGCTCATCCCTCTTGCCTCTGTGCACATCAGCCCACTGGTAGCTCCAGGGGAATTAGAGGCAAAGTGGAGACATCCTCCAGTGCTTCCTGCTCCTCTCCCTCAGACAGCCAAGACTGGGCATGAACAACAGCACCTGGATTTACCTAGTTTGAGGTTAGTCAGTCAGAGTTTATTCACATCCCCCTGCCTTACCCGTGTGAGAAAACAAGGGTTTTAGCAGCTTTTAAACATTATTCTCCACCCCTCCAAGGGGGATCCAGGGCAGAGCATAGGACATCAAGCTCTTTGAGAAATGCACATTAGTCACTGACTCCAGTGTGTAAGCCTGCAAGCCATTAAAAAGGGATCTGTCACAGGAGAGAAGCTCTCTCTGCAGCAATTAAGATGACCTCTGCAGAGCAATTAGATACGCAAAGATTGCACAGGCATTCATCTCACAGGTCCTGATAGATGAATGTAATCTCTTGCAGTGTGTGGTTGCTACTACAACTGGAAGTCTATTTGGAGGCAGTGGGAATACTGCAGATCTCCTAGAGCAGTCGAGCTGTTCACACTCACAGGAGCAGACAGGAAGCAGCTCCTATGATCCGTGAACTTGCAGATATGGGAAATGCAGTTGGAGATGCTCTGAGATAGGACATGGATAAAAGCTAATTAGTGACTTTTTTTTCTGGTAAAACAAATTGAAAACCTCAGGAGAGTACACCTTTGGGCAAAAGTTCAAAGCTATCCCAGCTGCAGCAAAGTCTTCTCCCACCTCCCCCTCTGTGGCCAGCTAGACTCTGGGATCAGACTCTGAGTTTCGGACAGGAACTGCAGCTTGGGACTGGCTTAAAGACAGAGAAGCTCTTGTGTTAGGGAATGTTTCCTTGTGACTGGCTTGGAAATGTCAAACTGTTGAAAACAACACATAAATTGGAGTTCCTCTGAAGTATGTTTCGCGAAAGAGAGTAAAACATGTAGCAGAATGTTCTATTCCCATGAGAAGATCAGGGGAAAATCCGTGGAAGTGATTTGTGAATTATTTTGCTTGATTCAAACTTTTAAGGACGTGAAAGAAAAGCTGAAAGCTCCCTGAACTCATTTTTCTCTCTTAAAGTCACACTACTGTGCAGCCAAGATCTATCTTTGATTTAGTTTGATACTTCGCAGTTTATCTTTTATGCAGATATGTTTCTTTAATTTCTGGTTTACTATTTTTTTCCCCATTTTTATCTACTCCAGGCATGGCTTATATTTGTAACTTTTTTCCCTTTCTTCTCTTAAAATGCCAGGATAGCAGCCCTGGAGTGCTCGTTGAAAAGGCAGCCGAGAAGCCGAGGTTGTCCACTGCTGTTCTGCTCGTAACGTCCATGTCATGACTGTTCAGCTGTGGGTACTACTGGGATGATTTATTTTGTGAACAAAATTGCAATTTGCCTCCTTCCAGTTCCTAAATTAGCTGCCACCTTTAATGAAGTCAAGTGGTTCCTAGCATAAAAATAAAGTACCTCCACATCTCCTCACCTCCAGGTTATCAGCACCTGGATTTCCCCGCAGCCATGACGTTCCCAAGGAAACACTGCCCTCCCATGTTGCAGATGGGATGAGTTTTGCTGATCTGAAGCCAAACCAGGCAGTTGTACTCAGCCAGGTCATTTTTTTTCTCATTTTCAGCTGTTTAGAGAACAGATTGGGTGCAAAGTGTCCAGATTTTGTTCCAAGCTGACAAGCCCTGTCACAGGTCTCAGCATGTGCCAGTCACCAGCGCCCTGTTCCCACACAGAGCAGTGGAGAGCTCTGCCAGAGAGAACAGAGCTTTGAGGGGAGCATTTGCCAACATCAGCATATTCTTCCAGTGAAAAACACCTCACATGGGACTGTGGTAGACACAGAAAAGGGTGCATTGGCACAACCTGCCTTTGTTCTGAAGGAGTCCCAAAATGCATGTGTGTGAGTGGCAGGGTTTTGTTCTTTGAAAGGGCAATTAAGCTTTCGTGATTTCTTCATTGGTTATGCTGGGCTGGCAGATGGGGAGAAAACAATAAAAGATTTATTTTCGTGTAGCCTTAATATAGATGTGATGCCTTAAATTGGCCACGTAGAAACAGAGACCAGACAGAAATAAAGGAAAAAATGGTGGCATTTATTCAAAAGGCCTTCAGGTGCACACTTGGGGGTCCAGAGGTCCTGCCTCAGTGGATCCCAAAATGGACGCCCTGGTCACAAGTGCTTCACACTTTTATATCAACATGAAATCACCAACCAGAACCCAGCCAATGATGTGATTTCCCCCCAGGCCTGTCCCCCTCTTCCCAAGATGATGGTTTACAGTTCTTGTTTCTGGATATCCTTGAAGAACAAGTTAGAGGTTTTGTTATGTCTATCTTCACACAGAGAACAGCATAAGACAACAGCATTTAACAAGCTACAGAAAACTTCAGAGTTACACTAGCAGTACAGGATTTGAAAAATATAAAAGTTAAAACCTAAAGCATCAGATGAATGAAATCAAAACTACCCCCAGGTCCAACTTGCTTTTGTTTACTGTTGGCTATTGCAAGGTTACTCTGATGAGACTGAAAATTTATCTATCTCACAGGAGCTGTGCAACAGAATCCACACAGCAACGGCTTTCTGAAGCATTTATTCTACTCTCACCCCTAAAAGTGGTTCTAAATATGTGACAGTGGCTATGGAGGAGCCTTCTGAAGGCAGTCGGGGACGTCAAAGTTCCATGAACAGGAAAGTATTCAGTGTCCTCATATTGTACATGTGCGGTAAGCACAACATACAGGCAAAGAGAATCACAGAATCACAGAGGCTGTAGATCAGCAAGAAAGCTTGCAGAAATGTTTCTTTTTTATAGCTGTAGTGACAGGATGACTTGTAAATGATGTTTACTTGTAAGAAATATCTTCCAGATGCTCTGTCTCAGGAACTATGATTCAACCAGTGTATCAATCTAACCTGTTTTTCAGAATTAACTGACAAGAACGTGGGCACCTTACTCTCCCTATCTTTTATATACTATATACTCTTCCTTAAATTTTAAGAGGTCTTGGGAGTTTTCCCAAGGAGAAGACTGAATTCTTTGGAATAATCCTACAAACCTTATTAGAATGATTCTTACTACTGTGTTCCTAAAGAGACAATTACCCAGTGAAGAAAAATTATGTGCTCACTTTGTCCGAGCCATTGTAAGAACCAAGGTCAGTGCTGGGATTCATGAGTGGTTTACACAGCACCTTCATCAGTGTTGAACTGGCTGTGATGCCTCAGCAACTGAAAGCAAAATGATCATCTGGTTGTGGGGTGTCTCTGCTGTTTCCTCATGCAAGACTGCCACCCTGCAAAGCCCACATAAGTAATTTCACTCAGTAATTACTCCAGGGTCAGAGAAATGGTCTCACACCTTGTCTTGGGAAGCTGTGATTCTATCAGGACAAAATGTTTTTAGTGGTGTCACCTGAGGGGAAGGGTTGTGTATTTTGGCTCTGCTTGAGGAGAAAGATCAATCAAATTTTTCACTCCCAGGCCAGGTTCTTTGTAGAGACTTCACAGAACAGGTCAGTGTTCTCTTTCCCTCAGCAGCACATTTCACACCTTCCCTGAGTCCTTGATCTGCTGCCTACCAGAGAGGTAAATGAATTTAAAAGATTTTTTAACACCTACACTGTGGCTTCCTTAATGTTCTTAGCACCCTGTGCTGGGATGGTTCCCAGCCTCCCCAGGACTGAAGCATCTGGGACCTCTACCAGAGAAACTCTTGTAATGACCACTGAACAGTCCTGCTTTTTGTGGTTTGTAATATCCTTCATCATGTGGAACTTTTTCCCCACCTCCCCCTGAGCCATCAAAAATAAGATGTTCTTCCAGCAGAACCAAAACCCTTCCCCAGTTTGGGTCAGCAGAGCTGTGTGGCCATGATCACACTTACTGAGAAAACTGGGTTTAAGTTGTGATAAAGAATACAAGCTAAAGCAAATCATGATAAGAAGAGATGGAGTGAAATTATTGTATTTTTTATATTAGCAGCTACAGGATTCCAAAGAGGACTACTATGTGCACCTCATTTCTACTCTGAAGCCATCTGACTTCAGAAAAGTCCCTGGATCTTCTTGTGCCTCCCTGCTAGGTTGAGCAAAGCTGTATTTGCACTTCTTTTCCTTCACAGAAGTATCTGCAGACCTACAATCATCATGCCATTACTGCCTCACTAAATTTAAATGCAAGCTCCTCAAGACTGTCTGCAGAATGTTTATAATACTTTAACAACTCCCGGATTGTTCTCACTCTTCTACTTTTTCACTTTCTTGAAATGTGGGCAGCAAAGCAGCTTGTAATATTCCCAAAGCATTTGTACCAGTATTGTTAAAAATAAAACGACAGCTTACGCCGTTTAAAAATTTAGAAACTTTATTAACCGATCACTGGAGGCAGGAGTCAGGATAAGCTCTGAGCTCCCAAGAGGCAAGGCAGAAGACAGCACACGCACATGCTGGGTGCTCCTGGCTGCAGCAACACAGGCAAATGCCGGAGGACCTGGCTCCGCCTTCAGGAGCCCCTTTTATAGATTAGAGTAGAACCCGAAGTGTTCACTTCCTACCGGTCTATAAACTCCTTCTCAGATTGGTCTGTCATACCTGGCCTATCATTCCCGGATGGTGTCATGTGATAGGTCTGCCTGTATCCAATGATGGTCCATGAGTGGCGACTTTTCTGGCATTGGTGGTGATGTATTCCATCTAGGGGTCTTCTACTTTCGATCCCACCCCCACCCTTCCCCAAGCGCCACCTTGTGATTACAGAGCCTTATTACACTCGCACATTTGTACACTGGCATTGGTAGAATCTCGCCTACAGTAGGGTCTATTGAACTTGGACATAATTCTCAGAATAGAACAAGAATCTGGTTGGGGTAAGATCAGTAATAAACAGAAAATCCTTTTTCAAACAATAACTGCTTCCCAATTAATAATCTCCAACTAACTTATTAACCTTCATGAAAAGCAAAGCTTACTATCTTTCACAAGTATTAATGCAGAATTAATAGAGCAGGAACCATCACTGTCTGCATTTTATCCTGACAGAAGGTTAAAATTTAATTACTTCAATTCAGGAAGAAGTTTTTAGTTCTTTTCTTCTTCATAGGGTTTATAATTATTTTTTATATGGTGATAGCCTAATATTCGTATAGATTTCATATGTCAAATCAGCTGTAATGCATATGTTCAGAGTGCAGCATTTTTCCACAGACTAAGCCTAAACTTAAAACCTCATCAAGATACTAAGCAAAAATACAGACCATTGCTCTGAGCAGGTTTCTTTTGCAATTTAAATATATATTTGGTTTGTGAAGCCACAGTAGTTGCACATTTCAAAGCAGCACAAGCAACTTTATACTCTTACAGTATCTATTGGACATCCTGCCCCAGAATTTCTATGTTCACATGCACAGAGTCATGGTATATTCATATAATCAGTGATGAAAAAAAAAGACACATTTTGACTCAGTTCATTTGATTGTCTCCATGGGGAACATTTGGTTATTACCTATTGGCTGTTCAAGCTCTATTCAGTGCTCCCTCTTTTCCATGCAATGTGAACCATCATGGAAAACCCATAATTTATGGAGCAATTAGTCAGCTGGACAAGACTGACTATGGGGATAATCAAAACCAGGGAACTTTTTCAGCTGTCAAACCATTGACAACAATTGTCTAAATGGGTAAATTACAATTCTTTTGGTAATTTGTATTAGTTTGGCTTAGAGCAATGCAGATGTTTTGCTGTTGTGCAAAGCAAACACTTGGAGATGTGAATAACAGGCACAAATTAATTGTCATTTCAAGTGGAAAATATTCTTGGGAAATGTATCAAACATTTAACGAACACCACTCAACAAACCTGAAATTCCCCATGTTAGTGTTATTGCCACTGCAAATGCACTAATTTTAATAAAATATTGCTTTTCCAAATCCCATTTTCCAAATCAGAAAAATTCTTATGAAAGCTCTCCTTTTAGGGAGAGCATAGCATCAGCATTTCATGAATTTACATGTCAGGGGAAAACATACAGGACTGAAGGAAAACTGAACTCTTGGTTCAGATTATTTTAGCTGGGCTGATTCAGGAGACAACCTCCAGCCAATCTGTCTTTGTTTTCATGGACAAACATAAATTCATCAAGAATTAACCACTTGCAATTTCACAATTAAAAACAAAACTGAAGGTCTGGTAGTCAGAGGGGGAGGGGAGAAATTACAGTTCACTGTCAGAAGTTTTCTTCACATCTCTGCTAGCTGAATTTTTTTGGGAAGATAAAATGTACACCCGCTGTAGTGCAGCAAAACAGAGGTATGCAAGAGTGGGCTGGCATGGACCATAAGGAATCCAGGATGCTTCAGTGGCAAATAACAGGGGACCAAGCTAGGGGATAGAAATATAATCTAGTGACACTTGTTTCAGATTAAAAAAATTTAGGAAAACACCTATCTATGAGCACTTCCCCATTCTTTTTCCTCTTTTCTCTGCATGGTGAAATCTTGCACCACCTCTTTAGTATTGGCCTGAGAAAAACCTTGTGAGAAGTTCCCTCACACACCCTTCCCTTCAAAGGCACGCTTGATGCTCTTTGGTATCACTTTTTCTGAGTTTTTGTGCTCCTAAAAGACAATTCCAGCACAATAGTGCTTCTTTCTATTAATGTCATTCAGCTTGTATGGAGCCCTGCTCTAATGAGGATGGCTGAACACCTGCCTGCCCATGGGAAACAGTGAATTAATTCCTTGTTTTGCTTTGCTTCTGTGCAGAGCTTTTGCTTTACTCATTAAACTGCCTCTATCTCAGCCAATAGATTTTCTCACTTTTACTCCTCCAATTCCCTCCCTGACCCCACTGGTGGGAGAATGGGCACGTGGCTCTGTGGAGTGTTGGGATTAAACCTAAACCTAAACCACAACACAAGCGCTGAGATAATTTCTTCTTTCTTTAGAAACTGGAGGGAATTTAATGTGATAAAATATGACTGACAGGTTTTTTGCCCCTCATCTCCTGTTCTTCTCTATAGGGACCTCATTTAGAGTTCTGGCAAGCTTTTCTGGTGGAATAGCTCCACATTGCTCCCATATCCCCACACTGCTTTCTTTTGGCAACTTCATTGTTCATTTGGCCACAGCTGAAACCAAGCTGTGGTAAGACCAGTGTGCTAAATTCATTTTTACTTAGAGACCTGGTTCAGTTTCAGTATTGCTGGGGCTTCCTGGTAGCCCCAAAACCGAAGGAACAGGTTAGGTGATATGTGATGAAGTGACTCGCTTGGTGGTCAAGGCTCACTGCAGTCAACAGCAACGTCCTCAAATTGTTGCAAGTGCAGCCGAGAAGACTTTGCAGTCTCCTCCTCGATGCAGCTGTCACTCAATAGAATGGGTGCAGTGGAGGCAAAGAAGAGACGCGACGGGTCCTCCGTATGGAGTCTCGAGGTTTATTGCTCCACGGAATCCAGGGACGAAGAGACCTCTCTCAGGCTCGGACAAGGGTTCTTATACAAGGGGAGGAGAAACATGGGAACCAATAAACTTAGGGCTCAGGGGTGGATTAGGCTATGAATGACACCCTGACAACCAACGGGAGAACAACAGGGGAGGGATTAGGAGAAAGGGTCCAATGACACTCCATGGAACAAGGAACTTTACGGGGGAGGGGGAGGTGTGCCGTGGGGGGAATTGACAGGGTCTCTCCACCCAGGAGGAGGGGGAATTGGCAGAGAGGGACAGGGGTCTCTGCCTATTAGGCGGAGAAATGGGCAAGGCAAACTTGAGTGGGAGGAACAGAGCTTTGAGGGAAAACTATAGTAACCGGGATACAAGGGTACAACTTATGAACTATAGAACAGACACAGACGAAACTAAGTAAGAAGAAATGCCAAACAAAGAACTTTTCTAGGTTTTTCTGCTTTTCCCCAGCTTGCCCCAAGCTGGGGTCCTGCAACAATTCCTTCCTTTTTGTTTAGTAAAAACAAATTTTTTTGTATTCCTTAAGAGAGGGAGGTTCTATAGTTCAGTTTCAGCCTTCCTTTTGGCCCACCAGAATTGCTTTTTGGCAGAAGGGGCTTCGACAGTGGCAACAGTTTTTGAGTTGGTGAGGGAGAAGGTTTCTTCTACAGCTCGGATTAGCAAGTTCTTGAGGCAACCAAAAACTAAAAATATCAGGAATATGATTGTAACAACTAAAAGTAAGGTCTTTATGATAGAAGCAGCCCATCCCGACAGTCCCCACCACCGAAAAAGTGAATCCCACCAGTCATCTGACTCTTTTTTGATTAGTGGGATTTGATTCTTCATTGTTTAAAGCATGGCATGGATCGACTCGCTGTGAGACGACAAATTGAAACAGCACAGCCCCTCGAATTCTTGGCACCCATGGCCATACAGCAGTAGAAGAAAGTCGATGCAGCCCTATTTTGTAGGGTGGCCTTTCTGGTGACCTCTGCATCTGCGAGGAGTTCGCTTATGGCCAATGAAGTCAAATGCGCCTGACTGGCAATCCAACATTCTACTGCGCCTAGCTCTGCCAAAGACTTGGCAGCAGCTACCCACAGTAGGAATAATAAAACTGCAGATCTTTTAATGTGAGACCAATGAGTAATATCCGCATCACAATTTGGATCATAATTTTGGACGCCACGTTTCTGTTGGGCCATTGAATTATTCCTTGAATCATTTTTCCAATCCATAATTTGGGATTTGTTTTGGGCCAGAAGGGAAACCCTTCCCAATGTACACAGGCCTCCTCACAGGTGAGGTGGGATCCCTGCCCAGGCTCTGTCACCACAAATCAAGAACGTCCCTTTCTCAAGGACTTGAGGCTCGTCAATGGACACTGAAAATGTCTCCTCCGTCAAATTGCACCAATTTGTGGAGGAGTATCATATGTCGTGGGGTTCAATGAACTAATAATCATTACAGACCTTGCAATGGAACCAAAGGCAAAAGGCAGCGGGAGCAGAACCAAGGAGATCAAACTCCTGTGGATCCTCTTTTGCATCTGGTAAGTTCCTGGTCCACGCGTCCCACTGTTTCAAGGGGTTTTTGAGATGTGGTCCTCCAGGGCGTCCTGGAATGGGGTTACCATTCATGAGAGGCCCACATTTGGGTTTAGGATAGTCAGATGGACCAAAAGGAATCCCAATCAGGCAGGTGGAAAAGGGATTGCCTACAGCTGCTGTCGACATGCATAGATGGTCTTGTTTTAGCGTTTTGGCCAGGGTGACCCACATGTTCTCTTGGGGCTGTGGCATGATCCATGCCACTCCTGGAGGCACTTCAAGGTGATCAGTCGGAAGAGCCAAAGGTGAGTTTTGATGTCCATCTTTGTGGTTGCATGTTGGGTTGGCTTCTTATACAAAGAAAGATAGACAGTGTAAATACTTCGTTTGCCATTTGCCCAAGGGAAAAGTGATGGGGTTACGGGTACTCTAGGGGTAAGGAAAAGAGGGGGTTATTAGGATCGGGGGGTCAGGATCTTCCCGATTTGTCCAGTGACGCCTTCTCCAAGCTGCCATTGTGACCCCTTTAGGTGGACTTTTTTCTTTTTGCTGCTTGGATCTATTAAAATCCATTTTCTCCACATAGGGCTTGACACATTTTCTTGGGATCCAACGAATTTCTGAGGGCACGGACACACAGGCATATGCACGTCCCTAGGCCTGTAACTTACATGGTCCTTGTTCTCTCAATCATTACAGGTGTTTTTTCTTTCATTTTAAAAAATATGGAGTTTTGAAAGTGTCTGAATACTGGCAGATTGGGATTGTCCTCTGATGCATCTAGAAAGTTAATAGTAAACAATGCTTTGCACAAGCTAACTGTTGGTGTATTTTTCTCTTCTCCACTCTTTTGTATCCTCCAACATCCTCTTTAATGTTTGGTGAGTCCTCTCAATGCTTCCTTTCCCTGTTGAGGAGTGCGCAATGCCGCTGGTGTGGGCAATTCTCCACCTCTGAAAAAATAACTGTAGCTTTTTTGAGGTATATGCAGGCCCATTAATAGTTTTTATACTACGGGGGACTCCTAGGGTGGCAAACGCTTGTAAAAGGTGTTTCTTTATGTCTTTTGCAGTTTCTCCTGCATGAGCTGAAGCATACACTGCACCAGAAAATGAGTCTACGGACACATGTACGTATTTGAGTCTGCCGAACTCGGGGGAATGAGTAACGTTCATTTGCCACACTTCCCCGCTGTTAAGACCTCTGGGATTGACCCCACTGCCTATAGATGGTATCCTATACTTTCGGCAGTTGGGGCATGTCACCACAATTGCCTTTGCCTGTTTCCGCTTGAGATGGAACACACAGCTTAAGGTTGGCACGTTCTGATGCTCCAACTCGTGGCTTAACTTCTCCTGTTGAAAGGTGTTTGGCAGGGTTGCAAGTTGCGCAGGCATGGCCAGAGCATCTGCCTTTCGATTTCCCTTGGCTAAGGGACCTGGAAAGTCGGTGTGCGACCTCACATGTGTAGCATAATACGGTTGCTCTCGGTGCGAGATTAGAGATACCAGTTTCAAAAGCAAGTTGAATAAATTTCTGTTGGTTTTTGCTGACATTTGTTTTAAAGAGGGTATTTTCAGCTCTTGCTGTTACCTCTGCAACATAGGCCGAATCCGTGATGATGCTAATAGGTTCATCTTTAAATGTCTCTAATGCGAAAACGACAGCTGCTTGCTCAGCCACTTGAGGTGACCGATTAACAATCTAGACATCCTTCTCCCACTCAGATGTCTTGGGGTTTCTCCAGGTAAACACTGACTTGTGTTATTTGCCTGAGCTGTCGGTAAAAAGGGTTAGAGCGTCAAGAGTCTTTGTACTTTGAATTTCTGTTGGGATAATTTTGAATTTGAAAAATTCTGAATTGAATGGACTTGGTTTTGAATTTGGCTTCAGATAATGATTTGAAATTTGACCAGGGTAACTATCTAGCACAAATTGCAAAATGATGTTGGTCTGCAACACAAAATCCAAATCTTCTGACCGAATTGGGATATATATGCATGTAAAATTGCACCCTGCAAGGGTGTGGAGGTGAGCTCTGGCCTTCATAATCAGTTGCGCTACAAGCTCTTGTGGTGTGGTAATGCTCTTGGGACAGCTGGTGCTGGAGGAACACCCATTCAATGATCACAAGGGAGTCCTCTCGCCCCTCGTCCCACTGAAAAATGAGGCTGTGGGAGTGTGGCAGTTCCCCAAGTACTGCAAACTTAAATGTCAAGTCCCAATTATATCTGTGGGCTTGCTTGTGTGACAGAGTCCATTGTACCTTTTCAATTGAGGCTCTAACCTCTTCAGTCAGAGTCCTTGATGATGCTGGTTCTTGGTCTCCAGAAAGCAAATTTAAAAGTGGAGCAATATCTTTGGATGTCAGCCCCAGCCACGGTCTGATCCACTGGACCGCTCCACGTAATTGTTGCATGTCCACTAATGTCTTGGGCTGGTTGTTAATTGCCAGTGGCTGGGGTGTAATGGTCATCTCGGTGATTTTGATACTGAGGTATCTCCATGGACTAATTTTTTAGATTTTTTCTTCCTGGAGCTGGAAGCCATTATTAGTCAGTACTTTTTTAACTGCTTCCAGTGTCACTTCCAGGTGTCTACTGTTGGGGGCACATACTAAGATGTCATCCATGTAGTGTAAGATAATCACACTGCCATTCTGTTTGCATATGGGTGTAAAGATACGGGCGACATACCATTGGCAGATGGTAGGACTGTTCATCCCTTGTGGAAAAACACACCACTGGTAGCGCCTCATGGGAGCTTCTCGGTTGATGGTAGGCACCGAGAGGGCAAACCTTGGGGCATCATCGGCATGTAGAGGAATTTGAAAGAAACCTTAATATCAATGAGGGCCAGATCTCAATTTTGGGAGACCCATGTCCTCAATCATGTTGTTTATTTGCCTCAAATCATGGAGGAGCCGCCACTTGTCCTTCCCTGGCTTTCAAATAACGAAGACCGGGGAATTCCAAGGGCTTGTGGTTGGGATGATGTTCCTCAACTTTAACTGCTCCTTAACAAGTACACTGAGTGCCTGCAATTTATCTCGATTCAATGGCCACTGATCCACCCATGCTGCTGTTATCGGTCTTCCAATTTAATTTCGAGGCTGGGTGCTCCACAGTGGCAGCCACTAAAAATCCTGGGGCTTCTGAGGGATGTCAACTTGAGCCCTCCATTGGGACATAACATCCCGTTCCTATGGGGTAAACCCTGTATCCAAAAGAATGGGCGTACGGAAGCCAATTTCCCATCCAGCCCCTCCATGTGGACAATGGTCCAACCCTGCTTCACCAATTGAGGTCCTCTAATCCCATTGACTCTACCCTTGATGGGTTGCAACTCCCATTGTGACAGCCATTTAGATGAAGGGATGGCCGTCACATCTGCACCAGTGTCCACCATCCCAGTTGCATTGATATTAGTTGTCCCCCGATGGAGGGTGCATTCCATCAGGGGCTTCTCATAATCCACAATCTCTGTCCAACATGCAGATGGTACTTCTTGGCCTGAGGACAATTTGTAAGGTAGAGGAATGGCCTGGGCGATGGCTTGGCCTTTTGGCAAGAAGAATGGGAGGTGGACACATCACACAAACAGAATGAAATCTCCTCCTGGTGGCATGGTAATGACCTCAGGGGAGATTTCAATTTCAGGTGGTGTACTTTTTGTGTCCACCACTACGTGGAAGTGTCCAAAGTCCTTGACATGTGTATCTGGTTCATGCAAATGCACATTCAGTAAAGTCCAATTTTTACATTTAATTAATCCTAGGTGACCATGTGTCTGTTTGTGTCTCATGCTCAGCTGCATTTTTGTCTGACCACACAGCCAGAATGTGCTTGCCCTTCAGTTTCCCTGCTGATCTCGAGAAGTAGATGGAATTGTATGTGTTGAGTGGTGTGGTGGAAGTGAGGTCCAATGGAGTCTCGCCATGTGTTCTTTCCTACCGCACCGGTAGCAGGTCTCGTCCTGTCTTGGAGGGTTCACTGTGATGGTGACTGCTGCTGATGCCTCCAAGGCTCCCCTAACTCCCCGCGTTTTTGACTTGGACTCTGGTTTGACTGTGGCGAATCTCGTGCAGATCTCAATCATTTCACTGAGCGATGGTGGAGGCTTGGTGGGAAGGGTGAGAATGAGACACTTGCACACATCGTTGGCATTCAAGCATGCGAGGTTGATGAGCATCTCATCTCAAGTGACAGGATTGCTGATCTGAGCGGCAATTGCCAGTCAGAGTTGGTCGATAAAATCTAAAAAACATTTCCAGGACTTTGTTTTATTTCAATATATGGTGCCAGGGGAGTCTTTGAGGGCATTTGGAACAGTGCCTGTTCCACTGCCTCCACAATCCTCGTTAGAACTGGCCCTGGTATTAATTGAGCCTGCTCTTGAGGTTCAGCCAGTGCTCCTTTCCCTCGCAGGTGATCAAGCGTAATAGACAAATTCAAGTTGTCCATTGTGAGGTTGGGAGTTTGCAAAAGTACAGCAAAAACGTCTGTCAAAGTTCTTTCCCATACTCCCTCCTGCTGATGAGATGAGCCCTAGTTTCCCAGGGCCTCGCCAACAAAAACTCAGAGTTCATTGACTGAAAAACAGAAGGCTTGTTTTATTTGTAGATTTGATATATAGATTAAATATTAATAAAAAGGAAAGAGAGAGAGAGGAGATCCCTCCAGCCTGATTCGGCTGCAGGAATCCTCTATATCTCTGTGAACAGACAGTCCCAGTGTGTGTACAACACAAACTATGAAAACCACATCCTAAAATAGAAATTCTCTTTGGCCAAGGAGAGCACATTCTCAAAAACAACTGTAATATTTACATTTTTCTCAACCTGAGAACAATTCTGACGGATCTGGTGCTGCAAGAACTAGTGAGGCATAAAATGCCTAAAGAAATCTTTTCCTGGGTTACCAACACCCTCCCACAGAATAAATTCAGCAAGAAGTGAATAGGGTGGAGAAAATGTTCCAAATGTCATAGGATATCAATCTTTGAGCCTTGAAAGTAGCTAGAAATAATGTCCTAAAATATTCACTTTGCCTTCCAAATTCTTTCTGCACTTTTGCAGACTTCTTAATTGACTGTTGAGGGAAGGGTTCCCATCTGGGATTCCCCCTCGATTCATTATAGACAATAGGAGCGACAAAACGGCCATCTTCCCAGGATCCCCACTTCCGGTGGAGGGGGAGGGGGAGGGGGGGATGGCGTCTTGGGAACAGGAAGTCAGAAGAGGAGGGGCGGACCAAGCAGCAAAGGGGTGGAGCCAAGACAGGAAGTGGTGCGGTCTGCAGGGAGTGATGTAATGTGGGAAGATCCCAATGAGGGGGAGGAACCCGACATCACTGAAGGGGAGGGGCCCGGTGGATGGGAGGGGACCAACAAAGGGAAGTTAGGAGGAGAAGACAGGAAGGGGTTAGGAGGGTGAGGAAGAAATGGCTTGTGGAATGAAGAAGGCAAGATGGAGCGCTCTGCCATGTGGCCTCTGCCATCTTGTCTCTTCAAGGACACAGGGTCATGGATACCATTTTGTGGCACACTATGACAATCAAACTGGGGTGGAAGACTGAAGGAATGGGCATTGGGAAAAGGGACTTGGAAAGGATCCTGGACAGTGTGGCTAGTACTGCCAGGGAAAGGGTCCTGGATGAGCCAGGGGGAGCTGGGGAGACAATGGCAACCCCATGCCTCATGGCAGTTTGCTCAACCCGAGCTACCCAAGTTGAGGGAAAAGGGTTTAGGTTCAGCAAGTAAGGGAAAACATGGAGGGGAAGAAAATTCAACTGAGGAGTCTTTTGTGGATTTTTTGTTCATTTCCTTTGCTTTTCCATGCCCACATAAATCATAATTAGCAAAGGACTGAATTTTTCGATTGAGGCGTCCCCATTATTCATTAAGAGAGTCATTTTTTTCTCCCACTGAATCCCAAAACTCCAGTTTTGCCACCTTCTCTGGGGTCACCCGAGGACCATGAACAAAAATCTGTTTAACAAGACGTTTCAAGAACCCTGGGGAAAATTATTCCCCACCAACTTGAAGGGATTCTTCAACCAGAAAATACACCCCCCAATGCTGTGCAGAGAGTTTAGCACCCATGGCACAGCACTTTCACCCCCAACAACAGAATTAAAAGAAAATCAAAAGAAAATGCCCTTGGACAGGGTAAACGGGATTCCTATCCTATCTGAGGACTGGGGCTCTTCTCCCCCAGCTCCTCTCACATAAAATTTGAAAAGCAGGGCCCTTTCCTCTAGCTCCCTCTCACTCGCCACTCAGACGAAGTTGACCAAGGACAACAGAAGACTGTGGCTAGAGTCCTCCACTTTCGACTGGCTCCATGGTCGGAGTGGAGACTCCCTGGGCGCACTGCCAGACAGAAGTTGGTGAGCACACACAGGGGTCTTCAGTGGCCCAACACAGCTAACTCTTGGGGTCTTCACTGACCTCCGAGGTCTGTAAGTTTTCCCTGGTTTAGAATTATGCCCATGGCTGCCTGAAAAAGCTGTGTCTGGCCCATTATGAAAGTGTTCAAAGCCACGTTGGATGGGGCTCTGAGCAACCTGGTCCAGTGGAAAGTGTAAGAGGTGACCCTCTCGCCAGAAGAGGGCCTCACATTGGGCGCCAACCTGAAGGCGCTTGGTGGGCTGCCCAAGGCTCACTGCAGTCAACAGCAACGTCCTCAAATTGTTGCAAGTGCAGCCGAGAAGACTTTGCAGTCTCCTCCTCGATGCAGCTGTCACTCAATAGAATGGGTGCAGTGGAGGCAAAGAAGAGATGCGACAGGTCCTCCATATGGAGTCTTGAGGTTTATTGCTCAACCAGAGAACAAAAGAGGATCCAGGGACGAAAGGACCTCTCTCAGGCTCGGACAAGGGTTCTTATACAAGGGGAGGAGAAACATGGGAACCAATAAACTTAGGGCTCAGGGGTGGATTAGGCTATGAATGACACACTGACAACCAACGGGAGAACAACAGGGGAGGGATTAGGAGAAAGGGTCCAATGACACTCCATGGAACAGGAGTTCCATAGGGGGAACTCCCAAGGCGGGAGGGGGTGGTGTGCCGTGGGGGAAATTGACAGGGACTCTCCGCCCAGGAGGAGGGGGAATGGGCAGAGAGGGACAGGGGTCTCCGCCTATTAGGCGGAGAAATGGGCAAGGCAAACTGAGAGGGAGGAACAGAGCTTAAAGGGAAAAGTAACTATAGTAACCAGGGTACAAGGGTACAATTTATTAACTATAGAACAGACACAGACAAAATGCCAAACACAGAACTTTTCTAGGTTTTTCTGCTTTTTTGCTTGGGGCAAGCTGGGGTCCTGCAACAATGAAGTGCAGCTGAAATAGCAGTAGGTGAGATCCGTCTGTTGGCAATGTGTCCTTGGTGTAAAGGCAGAGCCACACTGGGATGCGGAATTACTAAGTAAAAATAACTCCCTGGATAGACACTGTGCCACCCTTATGATCAGTGTGTTCCTTTGCAAGAACTGGCTTTTTCTAAAATAGAAGTCATGATTCAATTACTCTGACACCAAAATATGAGTTGTCTCCTAAACCAAATTAAAGCAACGGAAGAGAGATATCTAATTAATAAGCATATAAATCTTGCTTTCAACAGCCCAGATTTGCATTATAGTGCATTACAGGCTGTAAGATGTGGGTCTAACTTAGTGATAGAACAATCTACTAAAAAGAAAAAAAAACCACAGAGCAGATGAATCATTCTTACTGCAGGAAAGTACATTTAATGGTACAGTGAAATTATTGCTTTATCATAGTTTTAATTATTTTGATTTCACAAAAAAAAGTCTTCCATGCTATATTATGTCAGTTTAAGCAATAGGGATTTGAGCCGCAGAAGTGTGAGAAATTTATTGTTGTCAGGAAAATTATCCACAAACACCAGAGGTTTATGTTCAGAAAGGAGACAGAAGAGTCCTGTGATTTTATTTTCAATAAAGGGAGAGGCCATGGAGCATTCCCCTGGGGTCTCTCAAATTGTTAGAGGATGCAGCCTCCTTTTTTTCCTAATTTCCCAGCTGCATTTCCCTCTCTCTTTCCCAGCTGGCTGAGGTACTTGAGAGGTACAGACTCCCCAAATCACCCAATACAGATTTCCTTCAAATGTATACTCCCCTTTTTCTTTTCCAATGGAATTTATGGTTCTTCCCATTGCTTCTTTCCTCTCTCAGTATCTGCCTTTACCTATCAGCAGACCCACAGTTTGTTTGTAAAGACAAATCTATATCATTGCTTTAATTTTTATTTTTTTAAACTTTCCTAAGACTTAGAACAGGTGGTTATTTTACGTCAGGTTATTTTAAAATACGATCAGAGAATCCTAGAATGGGATTAGTTGGAAGAAACATTAAAGATTATCTTGTTCCCACACCCCAAGTCAGGGACACCTTCCACTGTACCAGGTTGCTCAGAGCCCCATCCAACGTGGCTTTGAACACTTTCATAATGGACCAGACACAGCTTTTTCAGGCAGCTATGGGCATAATTCTAAACAAGGGAAAACTTATTTTTAAACATTT
>VZTN01037849.1:1173592-1188276 GCA_013400515.1 Erpornis zantholeuca | reverse complement strand
TTTTTTTATTTTTATTTTTATTTAGGTTTCTATCCTTTTTTACAACATAAATGGAGACAATGGCAGCTCTTTTGGGCTTTTCTTCAGCGCACAAACTCTCTTTCTCACTGAGGGGTTAATGGTAATGATCATAGAATCACAGAAGGGTTTGAGTTGGAAGGGACCTTAAAGGACATCCAGCTCCAACCCTCCTGCCATGGGCAGGGACACCTTCCACTATCCCAGGTTGCTGCAAGCCCCATCAAACCTGGCCTGGAACACTTTCAGGAGTGGGACATCAACAGCTTCTTTGGGCAACATGTGCCAGTGTCTCACCACCCTCATGGTAAAGAATTTCTTTCTAATACCCACTCTAAATCTCCCCTCTTTTGATGTTGGGTGACCCAGGAAGGGACACTTAGGTTTTTAGGCTAACAGCTTGAATTGGAGAGGTGGGACTGAGCAGCTGCTCTGAGCCACATCAGCACATGGACACGGGGGGACGTCCAGGCTATTCACAGAGCCAACGAGAAGTGGGGGTAATTCGGGGTAAAGCTGCTGATGGACGTGCTTAAGCACAGGAGGAAGCAAAAGATCACGTCCGACTATCCAGAACGAGGTAAGAGATGATTCCTGCAGGGTGCTTTAGTCCACCTGGGATGCTGGGACATCGGGATGTCCCCGTGCCCACGGAGCCCCGCGGGCTCATCTCTCGCCACCCCCGTGACCCAGCGCTGCCTTCTTCCCTCTGGCGTTTCTTTGCTTAACTTCATTTTCTCAGGCGGTGGCGGGGCAGAGGCACGGCGTGTCCCCGGCGTGTGGCCCGCAGGGATGTGGCCGGGGAGCCGGCGGGGTCCCGGAGCACGGCGGTGACAGCAGGTGGCACTGCAGCCCCAGCAACGAGCTGCGCCCGCCCCGCACGACGCTCCCGCTCCCTCTCCCTCTCCCTCTCCCTCTCCCTCTCCCTCTCCCTCTCCCTCTCCCTCTCCCTCTCCCATTCCTATATCCACACACACCACACACACTCCCACATTCATACTCCCACGCTCACGCTCCTATATTCCCACTCCTGCTGTCCCACTCCTACTCTCCCGCTCCCACACTCCCACACTCCCAGATCAGCCCTGGGGCGCAGAAGCCTCCCCGCACTCCGCAGCACATCCCCCACCTGGGACACCACCAATCCTCCTGGTTTCACCCACCATCAAGCAGGAGAGTTGGAGATATTATTCCTAACCCATGCCAGAGCAGGGTGTCCAGGGAAATCCTGCTCAGAGTGAGGGTTTGGTGCAGGGATGAGACCTGGAGCAGAGAAGCCTCATCCTCACTCCAGCAGCAATGGGACTTGCCACTGCTTTTTTGGGATGCAGGAGGCTGAACGTGCCTGTTGCTTGTGCATGGGGAAAGCAGGAGGAGGGAAGCAGTCCATGAAATCAAGGTAGCCTGGACAAAGTGCAGTCACAAGGCACTTGGGGGATCTGGGGAGGAACCCAGGTTGCTGTAAAACCCTGAATGTGAACAACATTTAAAGAAACCCCAACATCCCTCCATGAACTGTACTGATTTATGCCAGCAAATTTATACCCATCTCTCCAGTTGTGCCTGCTAAGAATAAAACCAGGGATGCACCATAGCCTCTGTTCCCATCCTATAACTCCTCTGTGAGCTCAGTCTTTATTTTTAGTCCAGCTTCCTCGGGACTCTGTCTGATCTAATTTCTCAGGAGAGAAGATTTTTTTTTCTGCTAGATGCTACCCTCCTACTGGAAACACCCATTCTCCCCAGCACTGCTGAAATGCTTCACCTTTTCAAGCAAATTGGAAAGATAATTGGGTCAAATTTGAGAAAAAAAAAAAAATGGCAGCCAAATAGAGCAAGACCTAAAAGATCATCATGGGGTGAGACAGACAAGTGAGACACAGACACCAGAGTAGTGGGTCAGTGGCTCTAGGAAAGGCAGGATTACTGGAGGAGGAAGGAAAATGGGATATTTTCCTTCTCTCTTGCTTTGATTTGGCTGGTGTACCATTGCCAAGCCCTTGGTGACAGCCTCTCAGGCAGTTTTCTGCGAGGGCTCATTGCTGGTTCCTGGTGTTTGGTCCTGTGATGTTGTTTCTGGCCAGCAGTGGGTTGAGCTCATGTCTTGTAATTAGTGGGTGGGCTTGAGGAGACCGCTGCGGCTTCCGATCTCTCGGGGAAAGAGAGAAAATAAGCAGGATTAAGGAATTTCAGAAAATTATAGGCATTTTCATTTCACATAAGCTTTGCCAGGAACACCAAGCCCTGAAGAAGGACAGCCATGGCAGGACATGCTACCCATGGGCAGGACTAAAGGACTTTGTTTCTCATCAGTCACCCAAAAAACTCTGAGTGCATGTTTTTTTGTGTGTGTGCGCACATGCAGCCTTCCCTGGGCTGGCAGTGGCCCTGGGAAAACAGCACCTCTGCAAGATAAAAGAGATATATTCCATCTGCAAGCACAGTTTCACATAGATTTCTCTTTTATAGGATTGCTGTAACTGCAGGGAGCTGAGGGATGAGGAGGGATGTCAGAGCAGGGGGAGCACTGGGTCTTGCTCATTTTCAGCCAAGTCTATCTGTTGGGTTGATAATGCCACATGTGCAGCCCAGCCCATGGCTGTCAGACCCCACTTGAACTAATCCCCTCCTAGCTCACATGGTTTTTCCTGAAGAGCAGGGAGAGACAGAAATCCAGCCACAAATTCCCCAGGAAAATGCCAATTGTGAAGCTGCAGCAACCGAGGAGGACTCATAGCAGTACACATAGCACTTGGAACTGCTTTTCACTAGGATCTTTGTCCTTGGTGTAGGAACCTGGCAAGGGGTTGGGAGCCCAACTCCCCAGCCTGTCTCATCCACCACCCCAGTGGACATTTCTGCTATGCATATTCACTCAGCAGCATTTAAAACTCATGAACACTGGGTACTTGGTGCAAAATGCATGAAACAAGCACAAATGCTTTTTCAGGTGGCATGTATTGTCCTGCTTCTGGGCACAGGATCCCAGCATCCCACTCCCATCTGAGTGAAAGGAGGTTCCATCTCCAGCATCACCAAGAAATCCCTTGCTGTCGTTTTTCCCAAATAACAAGTTTTGTCTTAAGAAAAAAGACTGACGTTCAGAGCAGGTGGGATCTGATCAGCCAGGTGCTGAGGCACATGCCCCAAAACATGGCTTTTAGAATTACAATAGAGACAAAAAACCACACTGTCTACTTTATAACTGCAAACGGGATCTAATCCTGCACATCTTGCTCCTGGGAATGGCTTATCAGGTGAATTGTTCTACACAGTGGCTCTATCAGGTGCATTTATCTCTCTATGTACATGTACATCTACCGGAGATGTTTATGTATTCTGTCTCCCACTCAGTGTAGACATTAATCATGTGCTGCTCCACCCAAAAAACCTTAAAAGTGGTAATGACTGCTTCCACTGTTACTCATGTGACTTATTTGAGGGTTTATTGCACCAGAGCTGCCAACTGCAAGTCCCTAGACCTTAAAAAATCCCAAAGCTGTTCTCACTAAAAACCATCGAGGTTTAGACAAGAACCCACTGCTTTTTCTGCCACTGCTTCAGGCAACAATTGTCATGCCATGGGGACATCTCGCCCCTGAGATGGCAGCCTTTGCTGGCACCCCTGCCATGCTGCACACATCCAGCACCCACCTCCAAAGCAGCCAAGAGCCTCTCTCTCCCCGCTCTCTCCTTATTTCAGCTAAATAACCATGCGATTATTTTTCCACATGAAAGTGCCCTGGTGTTCAGGTGGACAATCTGACTCCGCCCGAGCCGCCTGGAATCCCTGCGGTTTTGATTTTCAGCGGGGAACAATCTTATCAGCCCAGATTGTACACAGAGATAGGGAGCCCTCGGGTAGGGTTGCATAAGCACAGATTGCCTCAGCCGGGATGGGGAAGGCTCTGCTCGCTGGATTTATTTGTTTTCCCCACCGTGGGTTTCAGGTTCTCCTGGTGACCATCATTTCATCTTTCCTTCCCCGCTCCTTGTTTGAGCACCCGAGCCTTCCTCATGGATCACTGAGCAGGATGTTCAATTTAAATCTGGCCTCAGCCCCCAGACCCTTGCATGTTGCCTTGAGAGATTTCTTGCAAATGGGGATTTTTTCCCCCGACTCACCATGATCCTTCTCTGTGCGAGGATGCGATGGGCCCCTGTTTGGGATGGATGTGATTCCCCCCCTCTCTTGGCACACCCATTTTGGCCTCTTCCCCTCCTGCCAGCTCCTCTTTCAAATCTGGCAGCTGCGTGGGCACCTGGTCTCTGATTGCAGAGGCAGGATATACGGTTTCCGTGGAGGCCACCAGCAAATAGCTGTGGCTACGTAACCCTGGCAGAGGAGAGGGATGAGGACAGAGAGACATCCTGAGCGAAGCAAAGCCCTCAAAACCTCATCCAGAGGAGCGCAGGGGGGTGCAGACCCAGATAACAGACCATCCAAGGACAGCCCATCCTGCAGTCCCATCCCATGCCATAGGATGCTCTGCTGCCAGGAGAGTCCCCTCGTGTGCTGCCCAAGGGCACAGAGTGGCAGGCCCTGAACGCACCCATGAGATATCCATGCTGGGTTTCTGGGAGGTTGCTGGGAGATGGCGTGAAAAATCATAATACAAGTCAGAGTTTACCTTTTAGAAAATGCTTTAGGTTTGAAGTTAACCCTGCAGCACCTGAGAAGCCATCATGGTGTGCACCTCGAATTTTCCTTTGCTGGGGAAAAACATCATGTCTCAGTCCTATTCACAGCTTTGGCTCCTTTTGCCTCTTTTCCTTCTGGTTTAGAGGATTTTGATAAATCCCCCTTGTGCTGGGATCTTCAGATCATGCAACATCATCTCTTTTTCTTATCTAGAGTAGATTACCAAATTTGACACATCCATTAACTAGAAGGGAGCACTGTGATGAGCTGATTGGACATTTGGTCATGAGCCCAGATCAAACCTGCTAAACACCTCCCAGAAAGTCATCACTGTAGTAGGGAGTTGATTATCCCTCCTAAAACTTCCCTGTTAGGGTTGAATTCAGCCCTGAGTGGGGGCAGACTGAAGTGGGGTGGTGGGGGTGACCAGCTGCTGACCATCCTCACCATGACCATCACAGGCTTTGGACACGCCCCTGTCCCCCACCACCCCAGTACCAAGTTCCCACAGGGTGGTGCAGGTCACACACTCTGCCAGCAGAGCTCCAAAGCCCCTCACCTGAAGGTCTCCTGAAGGAGCCTTGGCTCTTGGCTGAGCTATTTTTCTTTTTTTCCATGTCCCATGCTCTTGAAATGATTGGAGACAAAACTTGTTGCTTTTAGGGGTTGTTTATTTTCTCCTATCTTAGCTTTAGCTTCCCAGTCTGTACTCTGGCTGCAGCTGCTGGTTCTGAAGAGCAAATGGCAAATGGCTGCTGCTGTGTGGAGCAGACAGCTTTCGAAACTTTCTTACCCAATTATCAAAGGCTATGTATTTTTATTTTGTTTGCTGTCCCAATAATTACTGTTTTTCTAAAAATGTGTTTTATAAACTAAGTCCCTCCACTAATGGGAAATCCACAGGAAATGGAGGATAAGAAAAAGGAAAAGAAGAAGAAAGAAGGAGAAAGAAGGAGAAAGAAGAGCCGACACTCTACATTCTCTATGTTCTTTCCATTATCTTGTATACAGCAAAACTTAAAAACTACAAATGCTCACTCTGTGAAAAACTAAACAAAATCTTTCCCACATCTTTGGTGCTTTCGGTTCATCCAAAATGAAGGAAGCTTTTTCCAGGGACTCAGGTCAAAGGCTAAGTTCCTTTCAGGTGCTCTGGGGATAAATTGTCCCCCAAAAGAGACAGGAAAACTTTTCTGACTTTCCTGGACTCCAACAGTCTCCTCCAGCCCAGCTCTGCCTGTTGGGGAGCTCAGAGGCAGAGCAGAGCTGGGGCTGTCCAAGCAAGGAGCCTGCAGCTCCCCATTCCCAAGCCTTGCTTTGCCTTTGCCCCTCTGAGGGCTCTTGGAACCCAGTCCAAGTCACCCCTGGGACCTGGAGGGCCCAGAAGCAGATCCTGCAATAGATGTGGTTGGTACAGCCCCAGGTGGCATCAGCCTCTTGGCCAACTTGTTGCCCGGGGTATGTCTGTCCACTTCATTAGGCCCTGTGTCTCCTGGGAACAGCACAGCTCCAGTGTTTCTACATCCATTTGCCTGTGCTGTTCCCTCCAAGTAATAATCCCACCTCCCTGACAAGCGCCTCAGCCTTTGAGGATGTTGCCTTGAGGGGCACTTGTAAAAATAGAAATTCGTAGAAATTAATAGAATTACAGAATCATAGAATGGTTTGGTTTGAAAGGGACATTAAAGACCATCCCATGAGCAAGGACACCGTCCACTAAACCAGGTTGCTCAGAGCCCCATCCAGCCTGACCCTGAACACTTCCAGGAATGGGGCACTTCTCTAGGCTCAAGCTTCAGCCTCTACCCCTCCCACAGAGCAGCAGTGAGTGTGTCCCAGCCTGAGCTGTGCCAGCAGTGCAACACCATGTGCTTCCCTCACTGCTCACCCAACAGACACCAAACACCCAGGGGAGCCTGGAATAGGCCAGAACATCCTCCCCCACCCCCAAATCCTCTGAGAAGGGCACATGGTGTAAACCACCAGGAGTCCTGTTTGCCCACAGGGCTGGAAGACCTGGTGGCAGAAGTGTCCCCTGCAATGAGCATCGCTGAGCCTGCACAGCACTCCCAGCTCCTGCTCACTTTGGTCCTGCTCCTGCAGCAAACCCTGCCAGGTGGGCAGGGGGCAGCTGCTGGCTGTGGAGCCCTAAGCAGCCTCTGGCAGGATTCTTGGCCAAGTTCTGCGGTTCCTTTGTGCCAGTGCCTCTGCCCAGCCCCAGAGGGCTTCCAGGAAGGGAACAACAGTTTATAAACTGGAGTTCCTTCTCTCTTGAACTCTTTCTCTTCAAGTTCCCCTGCCAGCTCCAGGACATTGGGCGTACAAAGGTCTTAATTCCCTAAATACATCTCTGGTTTGCGCTAGGACGATGCTGCCCTTCTGTTGAATGAAGCACATGCCAAGGCTGTGTCTGCCAGCAGCCCTGGCACTGTCACAAAATCCCTCCTGTCCCCTCATGGACAGAGCTGCAGGTCCCTGTGACACCCACCACCCCATACAGGGCAGTGGGAGCAGGGGTGGGGGAGCACAGGCTCCCTTTGGGGCTCAGGAGAAGCAACCTGATAGTTTGCAGATGTGATTTCATTTTTCAATTGTTTCTAATTTGCTTGGGGTTTTTATTTTTTTTTTTTCAGTTCTAGAAAAGAGACAATTTCTTCAGGGAGTGTTAGCCACAAGCCTCATTTGGCATTGTTTTTTAGTCAATTGGTTTTGTCTTGTACTATTAGGAATATTGTGTTACATAATGATAAGCTGCCATGACTTACAGAGACTATAAAGGGAGGCAGTGTGGGAGGGCAGAGCACCAGCCACCCTCCCCACCCTGTCACCTGTCCTTGCTCTGACCTTCAGCAGGTCTGTCATCTCCCCAGGTCTCAGTTTCTCCTCCTGTAAAACTGGGCTGATCCATGCTCCAGCTATGATCTTAAAAGCTTTTCCATCCTTAAGTCAGAAAAAAAAAAAAAAAAAAATTCCCTTTTTCCATTTCTTTCATCCTGAGATGAAGGGATGAGGATTTTCCATACCTTTCCTACCACAGCTGAAATTTGTCTGAATCTGAGCAGGTATGACATCACACCAAAGCATCTCTATCCCTGCAGAACTAAGCTGTGGATGAGAAGCTAAGACAGGGATGAGAAGGAGTCGCTCTGCACACAGAGGCATTTTGCAAAAGCCCTGGACAAGTGAAAACAGGAAACCGTAATTGAACTAAATCTGCCTCTTTAACCTCATTATTAGGATTGGGATTATATGCTTCGGAGAAAGTTCAATCTCTGTTTAAAATCTGAGGAGATGTGGGTGAATGCTATAAACCACGGGGAGAGAGGGAATGTTCCTGCACTTGGTGAAAAGGCCAGCTGGAAGGAAAGACAGGCTGGCATAGAATGGGGGTTCAACCTGATGCCTCCTTCCAGAGAGCATGAGGCTGCTGTTGGGGTGAACACTAAAAATCTCTGGTGAGCCTGGTAATCTGTTCTCTCTGCCTGAAGATTAAAGCAAATTTTCCTTCATTTCCATATTTAAAACCGTGTCCACATCCAGTTGGGAAAGCTGACAGTGTCTCAGATTACTTTGTGCACTGCACCCAAGTTCCTGCAGATCCGGCCTCTGCCACCTCTGCTCTGCCCACACAGCACCTGGCACCCTCAGAAAACCTGGCAGCTCTGGCCCCAACAGGAACAGCAAAATCCATCCCTGGGCATGGATTGGCACAGCCAGGATGTGCAAGCTGTGTGTTCTGCTGCTGTTCATGACATGGGGCAGGTTTCAGCACCTGCCCTGAAGGCAGAGTTTGTACAGAGACCAATCTCCAGCACTGTCACCCTGCAGCGAGCTCTTCCTCAGGTGCAAAATTACTGACAGCAAGGCACACTGGGTGGGCAGACAGAGAGATTTTCCACCTGTGCAATGTTCATGAGCTGAACTCTGGAGAAAAGCAGCAGCAAGGGAGAAGCTCAGAGGTGAAGAGTTATCTCAGGGCATGTGCTGTTTCTTTATACAAAGTCTGCAGATCCTGACACACTTCAAGAATAGTTAAACAATTGTTAAATAGTACTTTATCTTCTGGCTGGATAACAGCACAAGCAGCCACTGGGTGCCTAGTGACAGGCAACTCCATAAAACCACCTGCTCAGGAGAGAGGGAGTTGGGATGCCTTGGCCTAATCCTGTCGGTACAGCACACGGGACTCATTCCAGCTGCTGACATTCCTGGACCTCTGTGCTTAAAATGAAACTCCGGCTTTCTGGATGTTCAGGCCTAGTTTGCAAAGACACAGAGCACAAATGTGCCACAACTTGGCTCTGGGCTCCTGGAATTGCAGCTTGGGATGTCAGGGAGCCAGGCCTGGAAATGTTGGACTTAAATCCATGCGCTGAGCAAGCATCCACTCCTCAGGAGCAGCTTCTCTGGAGGATTTGCCAGCATGTGGCCCAGGACTGTGGGGGCTGAGAGAGGGACTCTACCTGCCCCCCGAGGGAGCTGGTGGGGAAGGGGAGTGGGCAGGAGCTGCCAGGAGGACAGGGGCACAGCAGGGTGTGGCTTGTGCACAGGACAGTGCTGGGTCAGCGTGACCCAGGAAATTAAACGAGGAGAGAGGAGGGGGCTGGCTTTCTCGTTGGGTGTTTGTTTTTATACACTGAATTTCCAGCTTAGGGAATCTAAGTGCACCCCACAGCCCTCCCCAGGCTGTCCCAAAGGTGGAGGTGGGCTGGGGAGCAGTGGGCAGCCTGTCTGACTCCGATGGAGGAAGAAGCGCTTACGGTAGAGGTGACCTTTCTAAATCCCTGCTTTGGACAGACATTTCCAATAAGTGCTGAAGAAAAGCCTGCCAGTTCCAGCTTTCTCAGCCTGCTCTCCATTTTCCTTCCATCCTCTCCAGGCTGAATTTAATCCGAGAAGGTTCCTTTGAGCTTTTGTGTGTTGCTGGGGGAGATGTGGGCGCACAAGGGATCGCGTTACAACTTTCATTTCCTGAAATGTTTGAGGGAACATCCAGGGTTTTATCCACACATCAGGCAAAGTTGAGGGCTCGGATTTCAGGTCTTGTCACTCAGCTGTCACCAAACAAATGAGCCTCTCAGAGCTGGAGACGGAGAGAGCTACCTGCTATTCATGACCCCGAAAGCAGGTGATCACTCATGGGAAAAGCAGGTAGAATTAATCATTCTGCTGTTCTCCATTTCCTCCCCCTTTTTGGCTGACCTGGACACAGTGTGAAATCTGTCCTGGGGGGTGAACGGAAGTGGGGGGGCAGAGAATTAACTCCTTCCTGCCGGTGGAAATACAAAGCAGACCTAGGTGAAGAAGAGCCCCAAGCTGCCTCCCCAGGCTGCCTCTGCTGTGAAAAGCTTGCTGCGAGGTCAAGCCTAATCGAGAAGAGCTCAGCAACCTGTGCCTGGCTCAGCTCCAGGGTCCCTGACCACTGGCAAGGGAGTTCAGGGGGATGCCCTCAGCACCCTCAATCACTCTTTTCCACCATCCAACTGCTGCCAACGTGGTCCCTCTCCCTTTTGGGGAAACAGAGAGCCAGGAGGTGGGTAGGGGTCTGAAGCTGGGGGTCTGAGATCACCCCCAGTCTGCAGGTGTGTGCTGGAAAGGGGGATTTGGGCAAGGGAGGCATCCCATGGCATCTTCCCCAACCCTCTGACAGTCAACCCTTTCCCTGCCTGCACGCAGGAAGTGCCCCTGCGCTGTTTGCTTTGAAAATAACTCCTGGTTTGCGAGTCCTTGCTTGGCTTTCCCGCCGCGCAGGGCTGGAGCCCCGGGAAAGATTTATCCTTCCTCTTCACCGAGCCCGTGAAAAAAACCCGTTTTTTTTGGGAAAAAAACGGAGCCGGAGCTTATCCATCCTCGAGGCGTAGAGCCCACTGTTGTTGGCCCTAAAAACCTCCTTCATTTCCCCGGGGGTTCCCCTTTTCTGCCCCAGGGGATGGGAGCGGCTGCGCTGCTTTGTGACGGATCACAGTGGAGCTGGGTGAGACCCCGGGGAAGGGTGATGAAGGTCCCCGGGAAGGGCGAAGAGGGTGAGCCTGCACCGGGGGGCACGGACTGGCTCGTCTCGTCCCCTAAGGTCCCGGCGGGTCGCGCAGCGGGAACGATCCCCTTCCCCAGCCGGACAGGGGAGGTCGGGGTCGCCGCACACCGAGAGAAGGGGGTCCGGGGGTCCATGCTCCCCCCCAACGTGGGGTCTTGTCCCGGCTTCTTCCGCGGCCGCAGATGAGCGCAAGTAGCTGCGCGCCCCCCGCGCGGTTTGCGCGTCCATGCGCGGCATTTGAGCCCTCCGTCCTTGCTCCCACGGAGCCACGCGGTGTCCTGGCCGGGCGGGAGGTCCCCCCCTTGCCCCGGCCATGCCCCCCCCAAAAGGGTCGTGGGCGCAGGAAGCTCGGCGGGATCTGGGCCGGGTCCCCCGAGGGGGCGGAGGGGCCCGTCCGGAGGGAGGAGGGAAACCATCCCAGTATCCCGGCCCCGGGTCCTGGCTCCCCCGCAGCCGGAGCCGAGGAGGGTGAGGGGTGGGCATGGATCCGCTGCCCCGTCCGGCCGCGGGTGGGCTCTGGAGCGGGGCCGGGGCCCGCCGGGGATGGAGCGGGAGGGACGCGCAGCGCTCCGGCCGGGCAAGACCCTCCTGCAGAGGGTGACATTTCTCCATGGCCCAAGACCCCGCGCACAAACACGGCAGCGACTTAAATAAACACGCACTTAATGATACAAAACGCTAACAGGGAGGACCGGCACCAGCGAGGCCCCGACGGGGCGGGCGGCGGGTCCAGGCCCTCCCTCCCGGCCGGGCACCCGGCTCTCTCTGGGCGACCGCAGGCAAAATGTGTCCCCCGACCCCGTCCTTGCTCCCTGACGAATTCACCGCCTTCTCCGCAGCCCCGAACCTTCGCTGCAGCCCGCGGGGAGAGGGTGAGGGTGGGCAGAGGGGCACGGGCTCGCCCCTGCAAAGAAAAGCGCAGCCTGGGTGTTCTGCCATCAGCGTTGTTTAATTTAGACTGTTTAGGTACAATAGAAAATAAACCCGAAAGCACATGCGATTTTTGGTAACAAATACTCGAGACAGGCAGCGTCATCCGCGGGCTCTCTGCAAGCCGGAGGAGGGAGGCGGCGAGCGGGCACAGACGGGAGAACGCAGCGGGGAACTGGCGGGGCAGTTTAGGAGGAAATGGCCGTCGACTTTTATTATTACTATTATTACCCTAATTTTTAGCCACATTGATGCATTTCACCACCGAAGAGGAGAAAGCTGGGGGACGCGGGTCCACGGCAGCCCACTCAGTATCTGCCTCGCACGGCCGCGGTCAGACACAGGCACTTGGTAAAACTCTAATACTGCAACTTTTCAGATTATTTTTTTTTTTCACTCTTTTTTCCTTCTTTTTTTTTTCTTTTTTCTCTTTTTTTCTTCTTTTTTTTTTTTTTTTTTTTTTTTTTCTTTTTAAATTTAAACTACATCGAAATCTTTTTGGTAAGGCTAAATATGAAAAATGTAAACGTAAGTTCCCCTCCCACTCCGACACAGGGCTCAGTACAGCGGTTCTCCCCCTCTGTCCCCGTCCCAGCTCCTCGGGGACTGGGCCAGGCAGCAGCAGGGATGCGCCGGCCGACCCTGCCCCACCGCGCCCGCGGGGCTGGGATTTGTTTGGGTGGAATCGGATCCAGCTGGGGTTGGGATTTAATTTTCTTTTTTTCCCTTTTTTTTTCTTTCTTTTTTTTTTTTTTTGTAATTCCCGTTGGGACCAACTCGTTTGAACTCGAAGGGCTGGTGAGGGTTATTGCCGCTCTCTGCGTTTGGCTGCGTGGAAAAAAAAAATTAAAAATCGTGGTGATAGTGGGCGACGCTGTGGGGGAACTGGAGCAAGAGCCGATGTGGGGTTGTGTGAAAAGAGCCGTGAGTCCCGTTAAGAATCAGCGGGTGAGCTGTAAAACCGGGTGCTGTCCTCTATGTACAACCAGAGCCTCTGTCCCCGAGCAGAACCTCCTCTCCCTATTCTCCGGCTGCCCGCCGAGGGCCTTTAGGATCCCAGATCCACCAGGCTGGATGTGAGGGGTCCCAGCAGCGAGTCCTGGAGCTGGTGGCCTTGGAGGCTGTGAGAGGTCTGGGATGCGGCTAAGCCGCTCAGGGAATAGCCGGAGCTCCTGGCGTGGCTGAGGTTCCCCTGCAAGAGCAGGACCGAGTTCTGATCCGGGCTTTGGGGAGGCGAAAACTCTTCCTCGGAGCTGGACATGAGAGGTTTGCTTCCATCCAGAGGCGAGAGTTGGTTCGGTTTGTTGGTGGCCGCGTTGTTGTTTTCCGTGTTCTCTCTGCGGAAAGGCAAAAAAAAAAAAAATAAAAAAATCCCACAACGGGGATGTTAGGGCGGGCATGAGGCGGCGGGGATGGGCATTGTGCTCATGCCCCCCGTAAATCCTTCGCGTTTAGTTCCAGCATGGGAGCAGATGCTTCTTAAGGGGAAAAAAAAAATCCTAATAATTTCATAACGGATCGTCCCTATTTCTTTTACCCCTCCTAAAAATAAGTACACTGGTAATTTAAGTGAGATGGGGAAGGGGGTTTTTTGAGGTGCGGTTTTCCTTTCTCTTTAATTAAAAATGAAAGCGCGGCCCGGGGACGAGCAGGATGCGAGATTTTCTCTAGGAGGCTCGGTGCGGAGGCGGCTTGAAGGAGATGCCCTCCGCAGCTCTCTGCCTCTCCGGGCCGAGCGGCCGCCTCGCACCGGGGCCACCGCATCGCCTGCCGGGGTGGCCTCGGTACGGGGCGGAGGCTGGGCCCGGCCAGCGCGTCCTCATCCCGGTCTCCCTCTAGTTCCCCCCACCTCTCCATCCCAAAGCTGCGTGTCTCCCCTGCGGGCTTCAGAGCTACCCTGCCCGATCCCCGGCAACACACGACCCGGTATCCCGACCGCTTCCCGGAGGCTCCGGGTCCGAATCGCTCCCGGTTTCCTCGGGGAGGCAGGCAGCAAACAAAGGCGGCGGAGCGGCCTGGAAGAGGACGGTGAGCGGCTCGTTGTTCCCCCAGGGCAGGTGAGGTCGAGTGAATCTCGGGTGAAAAACCCATTTGGGTTTCCACGGAAGAGGAGAATGCAACGCGGTTTACGAAAAGAAAAAAAAAAAAAAAAGAAAGAAAGAAAAAAAAACAAGCCGCGGGGAGGATTTGGAGGGAACCGTGTGTTTTCGTCGTTCCTATCCCATCCGGCGCCGGGGACTCGCCGCGCTCGCGGAGCAGCTCCCGGGGCTCCCAAACGCACCCCGCACGGTGGAGCAGGGAGAAAAGCGGGGGACGGAGGGGTGGCACGTACCTTTCCTTCGCCTCCGCCGCTCGGTCCCGTTGCCTCCTGTTCTTGAACCAGTTGCTGACCTGGGTGGTGGTGAGACCGGTGGCTTCCGCCAACTCCCGCTTCTCCCGGGGGGACGGGTAGGGGTTGTGGGCGTACCATTCCCGCAGCACGCCCCGGGATTTCTCCTTGAAGCAGTAGCTGGTTTCCTCGCCGTCCCAGATGGTGCGGGGCAAAGGGAATTTTCGGCGGACGCGGTATTTGCCGACGGCGCCCAAGGGTCTGCCCCGCAGCTTCTCGGCTTCCACCTCGCCGTCCCAGATGGTGCGGGGCAAAGGGAATTTTCGGCGGACGCGGTATTTGCCGACGGCGCCCAAGGGTCTGCCCCGCAGCTTCTCGGCTTCCACGTAGTGCGCCTTCAGCCAGAGCTGCTGCAGCTTGGGGTGGTTGTGGGGGGAGAACTGGTGACTCTCCAGGATCTTGTAGAGCTCGCGGAAGTTGCCGCGGTGGAAGGCCACCACCGCCTTGGCCTTGAGGACGCTTTCGTTCTTGTGCAGGTGGTCGCAGGCCGGCAGCGACCAGAGGAACCGGCCCAGCCTCTCCAGGTTCCCCCCTTGCTGCAGCACCTCGCAGACGCAGGCGACCTGCTCCTGCGTGAAGCCAAACGACGGCAGCATCGACATGGCCGAGCGCGGCGGCGGCCGCAGGAGGACGAGGAGGAGGACGAGGAGGCGGTGACGGGCACCTCGCTG
>VZTN01037849.1:1142452-1170545 GCA_013400515.1 Erpornis zantholeuca | reverse complement strand
GATCCCCAGGGCACAAAGGGCTCTTTCTTCGCTCACTTACCGGGACATTTTTCAAAGGATTAGAGGTGATCGGGCGTTGTTTTTTTCTCTCCGAGGGCCCATACGTCTTTCTGTCCCTGTCCCCCCCATTTACTCTTATTNCGATGCATTTATACAACGCAAGCACGGGGATGGAGATGGAGCCAACAACGCAACGCGCTGCGGGTTTTTCCTCGATTTCGCCAGAAAACCAAAACAAAGCAGAAAAAAACATAACCCAAATACATCTCCCATCTCCTTCCGAGCTTAGAATTAAAGCTCTTCCCCAAGGAAAAGTAAAATTTATTTTTTTTCTTTAAGTGTGAGGGTCTGGAGGAAACAAATAACGCAACAAAATAAAAACAGCGGCGGTTTTTTGGGAGCCGCTTCTCGTCGGGATGAGAACCGGGGCTGGAGGCTGGGACCCGGCAGGGCAGAAACACAACGCTGCCGCTCGCCGAACCTTTCGAAGGTGAAATCCAAAACCGACCCATTAAGTCAATGAGGTTTGTGTTGTAGAGGCTCCTTTCCCATCCACTTGCTGTTCTGAAAAATAGATCGCATTTCGTTATCTCGAGTGAGGATCTGCAACGTGATACCGGATCCGCGCCGCCTTCCCTGCCGAATGCGAGGCGCAGGGAGACAGCCAGCTTCCCGGCTTATTCCCCAACAATAAAGGATTTGTATTTTCTTTCCCCCCCTCTCTCCCCCCCTCCTTTATTATTCTATTTTTTAATGAGGAAGAACAAACCCCTCTCCATATGCACCGCTCTTGTCTTGCAGGAGCCTCTGGGCCGGCTCGCCTGCAAACCGGTGCGACCTTTAATTACTTGTTAGTAAATTGCCCTCCCGACACCTGTAAAAACAANCCCCCGTCTTCCCCCCTCCTTTCCTCTTCGCTGATGTTCCTCCTGGATGCTGACTCTTTTAAGCTACGAAGAATTTCCTTTTGGGAGGTGAAACCCTCCAGCTCCTCCTGTTCAGAGGAAAGTGCTAGTGATGGTAATACGGGGTGACACTAAATAAACAGTTAAAGCAGGGCTGGAAAGATGGAGTTAATTATCCAGTGAGCTACATTTAAACCGAGACCAGGAGGGGCTGATTTGTTTTGGCGCAGGGAGCTGAGAAGGAGACGAGCCACCGAGGTCTCCTTGCTCCTCTTTGGTGACTCTTTAACTTGTCCTTGCTGTCGCCAGCCCGGGAACCGGCGTCCTTTGGCCCGGGTGGGGGAGCCCCCGGCTGGGACCCCCGAACGGCGGCCCGCCCAGCCCTGGAGCCGCAGCGCTGGGAGTTTCTGTGAGAGCCATGCATGGGAGCGGACGATTTCAGGGGGTCCAGAGGTGATTTTTTCCATGTTTGTTTGCTTTTGTTTCTCAGAAGTTAGATAGATTCTCGTCCATGAGGCTCGCCGGTGCCTATGCTGTCAGGTAAGTCTGCATCCGAGCAGCAGCCCCGCGATGTGCTTTTGTTTTTTAAAATTTCCCTCCTGCTTCTTCACTCTTTTCCTCCGTTTTTTCCTCCCTTTTTTTTTTCCTTTTTTTTTTTTTTTTTCTTTGAGAAGTCTGATATTAATAATCCCCGTATGCCCCGCTTTCCGGGTCATTACGGTACTGCTGGTCTCTAATCAATCCTAATGCGATGGCAATTGGAGTCTCTGATGAATGCATCTCAGGTTTCTTGTAATGGCTCTACCACATTTTCCTGGACCTCCTTCTTTAACCTGAGATGCCAGGGGGACGTCTCCGTTCTCAGCTGCTGATTACTTCAAGATGTTTGGGCTGGTGTGGGGAGAGAAGGGAGCGAGCGAGGCAGCCTGCCCCTGAATAATCTGGAACTGAATTGGATGAGCCATTTCCTAAATCAAAGGACAACGGCGGGGTTTAACTCCTTTTCTGCACGGAAGCCTGCCGGCTCTCCTTCCAGCCGGCACTGGCTGTGCTGCCTCTTCCCCGCGTGTTCGTGGCACGGCCCTCGGGTACCCGGCGTGCGCAGCTCCCCCCACCAGTTGCAGTCCCCCCAGGCAAAGGAGGAGACCCCCACCCCGTCCATCCCCAGCTGCTCGCACCGCCCCAAAGCCCCTCAGTGATGCCGGGCGGGTCTGCAGCCCCACCACGGGGGGTGGGATCCCCACGCCGAGGGGAGAAGAGGCGGTGAGATGCCCCCGCGGACGCGCAGGGACGCGCGCAGAGGCCGCGTGGCATTAGCGCGGCGATTCGCGTTTTCTCGACATTGTTTTTCTCCCTTTTCGCAGCATAATAGCCCTTGCCGTAACACGAGGCAACGTTAACTGCAACTTCTGCCTCTTTCTTAATTTAATTTATTTTTTAAAATAAGATACTGCAGCAGGAATTAGGCTGCGGCCAAACCAGGCGCGGAGCTGCCGCGGGTTCGAGCGCTCCTTCCCCGCAGCCAGCAGGATGCGGCTCCTCTGTGGGAGAAAAACACACCCCAGCTGCGCCTCTGCAGCCACTCCTCGTCCGGCTACGGGATATGTCCCAGGGCGAGCCAACACTGGGAGCAGCTTCCTCTGTGCCCCTATGAGATGAGGGTGTTCTGAGGGCGAGGGGCGGAATAATATTTGAAAAGAATAACTGAGTGCTCTCAGCGCCGGATGCGATGTAAAAATGAATCCGCGGCAGAAGAGCTTCGAGGGGTAAATCCAGCCCCTTCCCCCGGGGTCTGGCCCTGCGTGGGGAGGCAGCAGCACCGTCGCGGGTGGGGTATTTGTACTGAGGGCGTGGGTGTGTCCCCGCTGCACCTCAGCGGTGCCACATCTGCCAGGGGTGAGTCACTCGCAGAACCGAAACAAACCACGGGCGCCTTCTCCGCGCCGTGCGCTCGGGGAGGCGGCTCCAGCCCGGCCGATCCCCCCGGGGTGCCGGGGCTGAAATGGGGGTGGGGGGCACCGCAGGCCCCGCCCGCACCCACGCCGTGCCCGCGCTGTGACACGCACCCTTGTGTGCTCGGCCACCCCACGGGCAGCACCAAACACGCTGCGTGTGCGCTCCCACCGACGTGCACACACCCCCCACCTGTGCCCCTTCCTATGCCCATACCCCAAAATCCACCCGTGAGCACTCCCCGCTCGTGTGTGCGTCACTCCCCCTCCCGAATGCCCACCCTCGTACAGCTCCCCATGTGTCACAGGCACCCCTGCCCGCGCTGCCCTGGGCACACACCCACTCACCTGTGGGCGGACCCCCGCGTGTGCTCACACCGAGCCATGTGAACTCTCCCGCAATCAGGTGGGCACCCACGTGCCCGCCCTCCACCCACTCATGCACCCCCACCCGCATCTGTGACACCCATCCACGCTCACACGGACTGTCCCCACACGTGTCTGGGGCAGGGAGTTGAGGAGTGGCGTGCGGGCAGCTCCCTTCTGCCCCCGCCTTAGGTGATGGCTGGGACAGGGGGGCGCTGGACACCGGGAAAACTGCAAAAAATCCCCAAACCCCCTTATTTAAAAAGGAACAACAAAAAAAAGATAGCGAGGTCGATGGCTGATTTTTTTTTTTCTTTTCTTACAATACATCATTGTAATGATTTTCCTGAAAAATGCCTGGAAAAAAAAAATAAATTACATTTTGGGTCCTCTCTGGATCAAAACAGGCACTTTGGGGGTTCTCCTCCTTCTGTGCCATCCCCCAGCACAAATCCTTCTCCCCACCTGGCCAGTGCACGATCCACACTGGGAGCAAGGTGCTGCCCAGGGGCTGCGAGGGTGGCAGCTGGACTGGGGACAGGATTTACATCCCAAGCTCTGTTTGCCTATGTGCTTTGCATTCAGGTACTGAACAAATATTTCCATTGATGGGGGACTGTGCCAGTTTCAGCAGGGCCGAGGGAAGGGGCACCCTCACCCTTTTGGATGGATGTGTGTCCCTGTGGTGGGTCAGTGGGAACCCACCTGTGGGAATATGGGGTTGTGGGGCAGTGGGGTCCTGCCGTCAGCAATCCAGTGTTGGGGGGCCCATTCCACACCCGCCGTCCCGGTGGGTTTCCAAGCTGGCTGCAAGGAGGGGACCTTTCACCTCTCATTAGTGATGCCATCAGTGGCTTGGCAGAGCAGAGCGGAGGTCATGTTACATATGGCACACAGTCTGTTCAGCGCCGGCAACGCCAGCTTTGAAATTTTAGAGAGGGGAAAGGTCACCTTGCGTAAGCCAAGGTCTGGGGGTCCTCCGCTCTATCTGCGCCCTGGGTGGGTCTCCATATGCCTCTGTCGTCGCCAGCCTTGCTCTGTCTGGCCCTGAGAGATGCTCAGCCTGTCTTCTCTTCCACATCCTGAATTTGCAGGGAATACTTTCACACTGCCTTTCCTTTTCCCTTACAGAAAGCCTCTCCTAGATCTTTTTTTTTTCTCCTTTCTCTTCCCAGCATAAACCTGTCTCTAACAACTGATTATTTTTTCAAACAACATATAATGCAGCTTTCCAGGAGAAAATGTGTTGTCTCTGTTTATCAGCAGATCTGCCTAGACGGATAAGTTTACCATTCTCAGACCTGGGTGTATAATTTCATAGACCTTCAAAAGTGTTGTGCTTCTATGGTGATTAAAACACACTCCTGAATCTTGCTGGGGCATTTCAGGTTTCATGCCACGGGATCTTAGAAAAGCACATCTGTACAGCTGTATTTCTTTCATCTCAAGAGCTGAAGAAAAAAAAGCAACTCAAATATATTTTGTGTTTGGGAAAATAGGACACACTGCAATAAATTAATTCCTGGTGTAATTCATTATGTTGAATTTCAGCAGGATCCTGTTGGAGCTTCATCTGGAATAATTCCGGAGGTGGTGACTGCAGGGAAGAAGTTACCAGTTTCCCACGTATCACAACTGACAGGTAAGTTTATGTCCCTTCTCAGCTCCACTGTAGAATCGTATTTTGCACTTTATTTTTTTAAATGCATGGGGCCTGATCCTTAAGCTCTTCGTGTAACTTGGCTGGGAGTCTCTGGCATGCAGCTGTTGCAGGGAGATCTTCAAAAGGACATTTGCTTCTTCACAGGTCATAACTAAAAAGGCTCTAAATGAAATAGATGCTTATCTTGAGAATCCGGGAGAAGCTGGAGCTGAACCAACACGCAGTGGATTCAGGACACACCTTTCTGTCTGTTCCAGCGAGGCATCCAAACAGCCAAATTAAAGGGAGCTTGGTCTAATTTCCTACAAATAGGGCTACTTGCATGGATTTTAATTTTTAAGTAGGAATATTCTGCCTGTCAAAGAGGGAATCTGGGAGAAGAGTATGAGAAGGCTTATTTTCAGAAATGGAGATGCTGCAATCTATTTATTATTCTTGTCATAAATGATGTTTTCCTAGCGTAGAACTAAACTGTATCCTTGGTTATTGAATGCAAATCTGCTGATTTAAATGGAGTTCGCTGCAAGTGGGAACAGGATTTAGCCATCATTTTCCTCTGCTGTCTAATCACTGTAGTCTGAAGAAAAGCAACATATGTATAGTGGTACTGAGATGTAGGAGGGGTGGAAGCTTTCTACCAATGAGAACCACATTAAATAATTAATTCCCAGTTGCCTTTCTACATTAGTGCTTTCAGCTATAAAAGCTGGTCAGCTTTGTAAGGCCCCAGGCAATGAAACATTTGGTGCATTGTCAGTCCAAAAGTGGAGGTAATAGATATCCAGCATGACTGGAAAAGTGCTACTCTCCATCCTGCCATTTACATATTCCAGCTGCACAGCTCATTCCTCATCCCCTCCTTTGCCTTACTGAAGTTTGACAGGACAGCATCTCTTCTGAGGTGGCTGCTGAAGAAGCCAAAATTGTATTTATTTTACCAAAAAAAGAGAGGAACTTAATGTTTGTGTCTAAAAACGGAGCATACAAAGTTGCTCTCTCTTATCAGCTGACAAATCTGACAGGTTAATAAGGAAAAGACTGAATTTCCCCCTCCCTTCCCATTTGCCCCCCTTGCCCCATCTGCTGCTCCCCCAAGCCCAGCCTGTCACCTCAGGTCACGATGGGATCTTTTGGGCTCGTACGTCATTCGCAAGAAAGGTCTTGCCATGAGAAATGACTTCACAGAGGCTTTTGATGTGCGAGTCATCAGAGGCTGCTGCGCTCACCCTCTGAGATAAAGATACCTGCTCGTCTGTGTGTGAAGCTGAAGAAGAAAAGGAAGTGTTGGAATAAATTGCCTGGGGAGGTGGGAGATTCTCTGTTTAAAAACAGGTCTAGACAAACATCTGTCAGAAAATACCGATGTCTATTTGATCTTGTCTTGGAGCTGGGGGAAAGACTGAATGGTGTTGTCAAGTCCTCTCCAGCCCTAAAAGAACACAGTTACACACATGTATTTATATATGCTCAGGTGTGTGTGTATATAAATTTATCTATTTCCACACTTTCAGGGACAAGCTCTTGGCCTCTGTGATAATTTATGTCCATGAATTTGTAGGTTGATTACACCCAGGTTTGTTCTCACTTGGCTTCCTCAAATTTGAGTTTCAGTTCTATTTAATGTCCTCTGTGCCCCGAGTGGATCAGATCAGTGTCTAATCTACTGACTCTGTTTTTCTCCCCTCCCCTTTTCCTCGTGTTCAAGTGAAGTTCCTTCAGTTCTGGGACATTTCCAGTAATTCCACTCACTCCCAAAGCACATCTGTGAATGCATGTGGGGTTGCACTTCTCAAGGTAAGGTCGTGGTAGTAGAAACTTACCTTTATTATCAGTTGTAATAGGTGAGTGCTTGGAGTTGTTAGGCCGAGCATGAGGACAGCATGAATAATTGTGGGTTTTTATGATTATTTTTGTACAAAATCACTTTCCAAAGCATTCATCTGCTTTAAAAACAACATGGTCATTGTTGTTGCTGGCACCCCTATAATTTCTTCCCAAGCATGCAGACCTCAGTGGGACCTCTGAACTGCAGGATGCAGCTTTAAGGAGTGTGTTGGCAGCTCATTTGTGTTTGTGCATGGAGGACTGGGAGACCCCAAGGGCCAGGAGTTGTGATCATTTACACAGCAGCCAATATTAATTACAAATACTTCCATTAAAATTAATTTGAAAGGGAGTTTTATCATTTTGATGCTTCCCTAAAGATGAGATCCTGTATAACTCAGCATTGGAGATAGAGTGAGAGAAATCTTACATTCCAGGCAGGTGAAAAAGGGTTTTGCAGGGCTAATGTGGAGGAAACTGTATAGCAATTCTTCTGTTGCTGCCTCCAGAGCACAGTTACACTAGGCAGTGCCAGTATTCCCTTGACATCCTGGTGTGTGGAAGCAGGAGATGCTGCAGCAAGTTGCAGAAATTAAACACTACTATTCTGTAGCCAAAATTGAACTCTGAATTTCTGAAGCCAAAAGCTGGGGTGAGCCAGGCTGAAAAGGCTGATCTAGGGTTTTAGCCTTCATGAGGTTTCAGAGGTGACTTCTCTTGCTTATCCACTTTATCCTTCTGAAAGGTCTTTGTCCCCTCATAGCAAAACCCTTTGTAGCCACATTTTAACCTGATGTCCTGGCTGAAGTCACCTGCTCCTGCAGAGTGCACTGGTGCAGCAGGCTGAACCCTGCAAGGGCCATGAAGGAGACACATCACTACTTCTGCCAAGATCAGAGAGAGGCAGAAACCTCTGTCTCAGGGACAGGCAGGGGCAGGGAGCCCTGATACTGCCTGACAATGAGCAACTAGAGCTCTTGAATCTGTCCTTGGGCAGGGTTTGAAGAGCAGATGTGAGTTAAGTTCACACCTTGGATGTACCTCCCTGGCAGAGCTGAGCTCTCCTTCGTGTTCATTCAAGGACTGTGAGCAGCAAGGAGGAGAAGGTGCATTGTGAGCTGCTCGGGTGCAGTAAACCAGAAGGGCTCTTGCAGGGTGTGCAGTGCCCCAGCTGATGATGGGTGTGACACAGGTTTTGACATCAGGACAAGGAGCCCTTTGCAGGTCAATCTCTGGTAGAGCTTGGTCAGGCTGTGCACAAAGGCAGAGTGAGAGAGGGACTGTGAATGTCCCTTGTAGCCACATCCAAGAGGAAAGAGCTGTTTCAGGAGGGCAAATGAGCACAGGCTGGCTGTGAGCACACACCAGCTGGATGTTGGGACAAGGTCTCCAGCCACGGGCATGCAATACTCTGCAGCAAGGGTGGTAGAAATCACACTCATTTTACAGAGGAGCTCAATGAATGTACAAAGAGCTGAGATGGGCTGTCCCCCTGCTCTTATCCTACCCTTTAGTATTTTAAACACCATTTTCCTAAGGTCTGCCTGCACAGGGTAGGGCAGGCAGGACACCAAAGGCAAAATTCTTGTCCAGGAGTGCCTGTTTTCCCTTCCCAAGTGACACATTTGCATGCACCAGAGGCATCAGCCATGTCAGATGGTCCTTTGGGGGTACAGGCAGAGGAGGAAGTGGGGGATTTTCCCCTCATTTTGTTTTGTACATTCCTTTTGCTGGTGAACCGTTACCACCGTGGCTGGGGAGGTTTGTCTGATGCCTCTTGGGTTTGTTCTGCAGCCAGAGCTTCTGGTTCTGTCTGGCCACATATTGTGTTTGGCTGGTTGTCTCTCTCACTCTAAAAATTCTTCTGTATTTTTGGTTTAATTTTTTTTCCTCTGTGGCATTTTGATATCTCACAGCTGGCACCTTTACTGAGAAATTAAAGGTCTGTAAACAAACAGCTGTTTTACAGGCAAGCTTTAACACAGGTAAAAAGTAAGGACCTCTTGTAAAAGAGAATTTGGGGAAAATTTCTTGAGTGTGGGTAATGCATTTAAAATATTTCTACCACAAAACTAAAGTATTACAAACAATTCCTGAGCTAACACTCAAGTAAACCACCAAGTAATTAAATTTAATTACTCAGATAATTAAAACTTTAAAACCATTTTAGCGGAAACTAGGAGAGAATGAAGCTGTATTGACCTTGAAAAGTTTCTACAGCGATGAGAGAAAATCCATATGCTTTTGGATGGGGAGTGGAGGCAGTTCAGCTGCAGGGAATGAAAGGGAAGAGCCACAAATCTTTTATGCTGATAATTTGTTTCACACTCTGGTAGAAAAAACATTGGAAATGTATCCAGGGTTGTGCTGGAACTGCCTTGGCACTGCAGGTCTGGCCTTTTTATTGAGGTTAGTGAAAGCACTTTGGAGCTGTGCTTGGCCCTGGGAACTGGGGAGAGCTGGATGGTTGGGATCATGCAGCCAACAGACTCAGGCAAGGAGCAGGGATCCCTCGGCAGGGAGAGCAGGAGTGGGTTTGTCGTACTGTGAATTTGTATAAATGCTGTTTTAACCCAAACCCATTCCTTTCGATGATCTAGAGCAGATTTTTTTTTCCTTTCATCACCTGAGAGTTTCCATGTTGTGTTCTCCATTAAAACTTTCAATGTGGGGAGCTTCTTGCCTGGCAGGGTATCTTCTTATCCTGCATCCACCCTCTCCTGCCTGGCACATGGTGTGGAATTCATCAGCAGGTGCTGGAAGGCTGCAAGGGCACAGGTCAGGAGTGACAGCAGCTCAGAGCCCTTCCCAAGGGCTGGTTTTGGCAAATTCCAGCTGGCCCAAGGGCGAGGACTCCTTAGCCCAGGAGAATGGCATGGCCCTGGCTCTGCACAGAGACTGTGAGATGGGCTGAGGCTGTGGAAGGTGCTTGGTTACCAGGACTTCAGGATGGTGTTGAAATGAAGCGCAACGGACAGCAGCGTGGAGGTGGATTAGCTGATTAATGCACAGCTTCATTAGGAAGTTGGAGCCAGGCATGCAAGCCCTGCTCTCCTCCTCTCCTGGTTCTGACCCCTCTCACTGTGACTGTGACATAGGGAGCCGCTGGAGCCCTCTATAGGAAAAGTAAACGTTGTTGTTTCAAACAGAGAATGGTTTATTCTACAGCAGAGCAGAGAGTGCTTTCTCTTTGAGAGTGCACACTGAGCTCGGGGGATTGTAGCCCACCCACGAGGCTGCTCCTTCTGGCAGTCACAAGCCCAGGTGCCAGGTGTGCCACCCTAAACCTACTGGTGACAAGGGGATGTGTGTGGGGCTGCTGTGAAAACACCCAGTGCCTCCAGAGATGGGCCATCACCTCCCACCTGCAAGCAGGTCCTTTTTGCTAGTGTTTGGGCCACAGGTGCCCAGGGCAAATGGAGTCAGTGGGGTGCCAGTGGAGCTGTGAGGGGCAGGATGCAGCAGGAGTAGGCACAGCAGCCAGAGATGCTGGGGGAGAGGAGGGTACAAGCTCTGCCCTTCCCCACTGGAGCTGTGTGATCCTTTGTATAATCCCTTTAGCTCCAATGGCACCATGGTGATTTACAGCACTAATGCTTTGATCCAGAACATGATGGACCATGAGACACAAATTAAAATATGAGAGATGAGTGCAAAGCACAGGTTTCCATTTGTGGCCAGCTATTTTGTGAAGACGTGACCACAACCAGGTGTGAAGATCTTGCAGGAGATGAGGGGAACCCAAGGCAGTCCAAACAGATTTGTTAGAATGTGAATGGGAGCACGGCAGCGTAAGTACTATTAATAGGATTTACACAGATTAGTAAACTAATCTGTGCATTTCAGATTGGATTTCATATTATGGAAAAGAAAATTAAGCCACATACCACGCAGACTTTCCAGGCAGTGATTTGTGAGTGTGATCCTGGTAGAAGAGGCTGCTCAGAAAAGTTGTGGCAGCTCTTTTGGGTGGGTCAGTGACACCCACTGGGAGTCCAGGAGCCGGAGCAGTGCTGTAGGATGCCGAGCTCTGCTGGCAGATTTGGGAAAAAGACAATGAAAGGAGCAGTTTGTTTAAGGAATGGCTCTTCAAATGCATTGCCAGGAGGTAAAGCAGTGTCCAGCCTCGGCTGCATTCACCACTGGTGAAGAGTTGTCCTCCTGACTCAACAAAAATAAGAATCTGGGGCTGCCCCAACCCTGGAAGTGTTCAAGGCCAGGTTGGATGGGACTTGGAGCAACCTGGTCTGGTGGAAGTTGTCCCTGCCCATGGGATAAGTTGAATTTTAAGGTTCCTTCCAACCCAAACCATTCTAAGTTTCTCAGAGAAATAACTTTTCCTTCTCTGTATGTGGACTGAAGAGGAGAAAAATTGGCCAAGGGTTACTGAGATGGGGAGGTAAAGGCCTCCTCAAAGTGAAGGGCAGAGCTCTATTGCTGTGCCCTGCTCACTCTCCTGGTGCCAGTGTGCATGAGGTGGACAGGAACAGGGAGGTAGAGGGCATTGGCACAGCTTAGGGAGAGATTGAACACCCAGGACAATTCTGAGCAGTCGTCTGTGACTGCTCAGAATTGTCCTGGGTGCTCAATCTTTCCCTGAGAGGTGAAACTTTCATAGCATCCAACAATGCATAATATATATTATGTATATATAATATAAAATACATAATATATGTTACATATGAAAACACAATATATAATATATGTGAACATATATTATACATGTAAATATATAATATAAATAAATAAATAAATAAATATGTTTCATCAATAGGCTCTGGCCTCAGTATTTTGACTATGCCATTCCAAATGGGTGAACCCCAGCCTGGCTGTACCTCCAGTCACAAAGAAGGGAAATGCTGTTACTGTTGTTGTCCTGATGGGGAGATGGAAATCCAGATGTTTAGGGACTGGAGGTTTGGTTCCAAGTGGTTAACATCAGCCAATCTTGGGATAGTTACAGTTCAAGCTGCCTCTGAGTAGGGCTTGAAAACTAAAGTATAACCCATCTTTCTCTTTGTGCTTCCTGTTATTTTGCAAAAAATACAAGTATTTGGAACATTTTAACACCCATTATAGTCAGGACTGAAGGAAGACCACTATTAACCTTTCATATTTCTGTTTTAGGCCAAAGCTTTAAGAGGCAGAATGAGCTGAGCAGCCCAGGGATTTTTCTTCTTGCAACACCTTGCTAGGTTACAATGAATAAAAATCCCCAAATTGATTTGGTTTGTCTGGGAGAACAATTTGGATTTTTCCTGGGCCAGGGCTGAGGGTGGCAGCTAATACAAGGCACATCAGGAAGGTTTCTCTCCTTTTTCTGCCTCCTTTCCCACAGCTCCTGAAGGTTCCTCTGGTCCTTGCTGTGGGTGATAACTTAGCTGAAAACCATTTGTTACAACTGGGAGCCATTTGCTTGTGATAATTATGGATACACCAAAATGCAATTTGTGTGCAGACACATATTGGGGTGTGGTGTGGGGTTGGGGTCTGGAGTAACCATCATGGAATGGTTTGTGCTGTCAGTCTTGAGAGCTGCCAGGAGCAGGATGCTCTGGAAAACCTGCACAGGGATGTAGAATGAATTTGCTTGAATTCCTTAAAGATGGAACTGCTTTTACAAGTGCTGATTTTAAGAAATGAATTTGTATGGGATTTTTGGGGGCTTGTTTTTAGGTCAGTGAAATGTTTCTGTAACTTGAGCTATACTGAGGGTGTTTTTTAAAAAGTCAGCTATTACCTTCACTTAAAATACTGCAATAGTCTAGAAAATTAATTCAGAAGCCTAATTTTAAATGTATGGAAATTTGGGCCCAGAGGCAGCTTTGACAAATAGTCTCTTGATATTGTAGACCATTTATTAATTTTATTTCTAAAACTGCACCTATTCTATACTCTTGTTTATTTTCCTGAAGTGTCGTGTTGCACACAGTACTATCAGACCCAAAGGCTTGGAGAGCATGAGGCAACACCAGATTTGAGATAAAATGCTGATAGATAGATAGATAGATAGATAGATAGATAGATAGATAGATAGATAGATGTGATATACCCAAATTTATATGTATTCTGGCTTGGAGACCTTTAGTATCTCCACTTTTTTTTCTGTAGTGTAAAACTGGGAACTTAAGAATGAAGTTGAGCAGGAAGCTGTGGCCATAACCCCCTTGCCTACTTCCCCTCTCTCACCATCTTCTAAATATTGCAAAGCCCATAAATTGTGAAAGTTGACAAATCAGAGCATTGCTTAAGTATAAGACTGAGACTTGGGGCCAGGAGATTTCAATCCTGCACTACCTGGAATATATCATTACTGACAGACTTGTTGGGATTCAGTTTCTACCAGCTATAAAGTGGGATTCTCAAATGATATCATGCCAGCCTTGTTGCCTTTGGTGACATGATATGCTGCTTGGAAAGGGAAGAACCATCAGATGTGACCCAGCTTGGCATCCGCCAGCCTTTGGTGCTGTTCCATGCCCTGATGAACCAGGGAAATGCGATCTGGGCAAAGCCTCCCTAGGATGGGTGGGAAATTGTTCTGAAACAGTGATTGTCTTGTGGTTCCAGGTCAAAATACCACGGTCTCTTGATCAAGTGTTTCTACTCAGCACGGCGTTAGGCAGTGTTTGCAGGGACATCTTGGATGTTGGGAGAGGGTGTGCTTATTAAATACAGATAAACTGATGATTCTGCACAAGTTTCAGTGCAGAAACAGGTCTCTCAGGTGGAGACCTGGATCCTGAAACACAGGATCCTGTGGTGCCTGTAATGGGAGTAAGACTTACTGGGTAGGAGGCAATTTTTCCACTGGACTTGGTTCTGGTAAAACCTAAGCAGGAGTGTTTAGTTTTGGGTTTAGGTTGAGCTCCCCTACTGCCTTCCAGTATTATGAGCATGTTAAAAACAGCTGCTGATTTCACATTAATTTATTATATCTTCTAAATAGACCCTAATAATTGAGAATAATTAAGAGATTAACAGAAATAGGCTATACCCTGAGCTTTATTCTTGAGGGGCTGGACCTCAAGGCCACCAGCAAACAACTATTCCTTGTTTGTCATGAGCATCATTCACCTGAAACAAGTCTTGCTTTTGTAACCCAAACTGATTAAAAATGTAAGTGAAAAGGATTCAGTCTTGGTGAAGAAATCTGGAAGGAACAGGAGCACATCTCACCATGTACAGGTGAGCAATGCTTGTGCCATTACTGGGTAACAAACACAAACCATGAGCAGCAGGTCAAGTGGTTTCATTTGCTGGGACTGACTTTTCCAGAGGAATGGGATGAAGCTGTCCTGGCTTGAGGCTCAGGTTAACTCTGCCTTTCGTTTGCATGAGGGAAAAACCCACAATAGCTACAAGAAACTGGGGCCAGAAGGGGCTCACTGAGACCTACCAAGTGTAGCAGGAGGTGCCAAATGCCCTCGTGGCACCTCTGTGCTGGGCTAGTGAATAGTCCTGGAGCCTGGGCTGGCTGCTGCTGTGTGATCTCTGCCCTGGGACCAGGCGTCCTGCAGCACTGCTGGTCAGTGCAAGGCCACCGTGCCTGGAATGTGCAGCATGCCCTGTGCTCCTGGGAGCGCTTCCAGGCCCTCCCAGATAAAGACAGACCTTTAAATAGGCTGCTATCAACAGCCTGCTGCCAGGTACCACTGTTTTTGGAAGTCCTGGGTCCCACCTCATATCAAGAGGTCCTCAGGGCTGATGGGAAGATGGCAAATGAGAGCAGTCCCTAAATTCCCTCCTTGTAATTTATCTGGGAGAACCTGGGGAAGTCACAAGCAAAAAAAAGCCATGGGGAAGATGCCACAGGGGCTCAGCTGAAGCCTCTCAGTGCTCACGGACCTGGAGGCTGGGCCTGCTGTGGTCTTGCACCCAGTCCTTGTCCTCGTGGGCAGATGTGTAAAAGTGAGTCTTCCTTTTCTGGCCTGGGGTTCATTGCATTCTTGGCAAATGGGAGGGACACCAAACCCTGAGGGTGATGTAAGAAGTAAAAGCACCTCAGTGTTTTGAAGCTCTGGAGAGAACACCGCTACATTAGTAAGGAAGAGGAGGAGAAGGGCTACAGCAGCCTTCAGAAGATGATGTGACTCCCCACACAGGGCTGTGATGTGCCTAAATCCCTCCACATGCAGATGGTATCACCTCCCTAGGGTTTGCAGCTCTCTCTTACTAATACTGCTCGAGTCTGCCTCTCCTCCAAGGACAGCACTAACAGGGCAGTCAGCCCCTGCTGCCTCTGCTGCTCTTCTGCCACAGGCTCTGAGGAAACTTGAACCTGTCTGTGGTGGGGTTTTGGGACTGGGCTCTAACATATGTTGACTCCAAGAGGAACAAGAGGCTGCACCTCTTGCACAACTTCATAGTGAACCTCAAAATAAAGATTTTTTGGTTTTAGTCTTAAGCTGGCTGCTGCTCACATCTACCTGCATGCATACAACACAGCAGAAGATGTTTTTTTAATACAGACAATGTATATATTTGTATGTGGATTGTAAATGTGCTTGGGATGGTACTGAGGGTTGCTTTTCAGAACTGTCTTTTGATCCCCTGGCCTGCCTTGGTTTGATTAAGCAGCAGTAAATAGCAAAATCCCCAGCATCACCCTAGAACATGAGTAACATCTAAATTGTCATTTGTTCCCAATGAATTCTTTTAAGAAACCACTGACTTAGGACATGAAGGAGCATGCACAGCTCAGGCTCTGCACTAACCCTTCCTCATTCCCCTGAGCATTTCTCCCCCTCAGCTCCTTGGACTTGGTGGGAGATGAGTCAAACCTTTCTCAGATTGCCTTGATCTGGAAGTGAGTGGCTTTGGAGTCCTCCAGGGCCTGCATGTGCATCACTCTGATGTGGTGATCCGGGCAGGAGCAGTTTTTTGGAGCTTGAGTGCTTGGAGGTTCAGGGATGTTGGTCCAGGGCCAGTCTTGTTATCAACAGGGTTATTGGTCAGCATGAGAAGGTGGCTGTGAACACAGTAAATAAATGAAAGAACCAAACTCAGTGCTGGTGTCAGCAGCAAGTCCTCTTGCTGCTATCAAGGGACTTTGCTTCCATGTGGGATTGGGCTCCCAAGGAGATGGCGTGAGCCAGTGGGCAAAGCAACAGGGGGAGTCAGAGACCTGGCTTTGCAACCTGCCTGTGCCACCCACTGCCTGCATTGCCCCTGGCACCTCCTCTCCTCTCCTCTCCTCTCCACCTCTTCTCTTCTCTTCTCCTCCCAGCCTGATTTTATTTCTGAGCACTGTAAGGGCCTCAGGGAAGGGGCTGCATTTTCAGCTGCAGGCAGTGTAAGGGATACCATGAGCACCAACATCGCTGGCTGTCAGCGTGCAGACTAGGGAAGAAAATGATGCGGTGTAACATTCTGGGAGTCCTTTCATAACATAAGGTCTATCACAAAGCACTTTGGCTGCCACAACAGAGCTTATTGATCAGCCTCAAGTATTCCAAATTGTGTCTTTCTGCCCGAGAAGTAGCAGGATGAAGAATTAAAGCACTTACACAGGAGAATATCGTACATGAGTTATTGTGTAACCATCAGCACTGCTCCAGGGCTGCTCCGTTCCTCTGGACTGTGTGCAACTTCTGAACATTTTATCTCTTTCCTTCAGGTTTTGCAGGCATGTGCCAGCTTCTGTAGCATATAAACTAGGTGCTATTTTTATTGAATCTGGCTTTAATGCTGTAGATTTTTCACACGTGTGTTGGTTTTTTATTGTTGGTCTCATTCCTGAACTTTCTGGCACCTCTAAGTGTGAAGTCGGTTATGTGCACGTTGCTTGGCAGATGAATTCCTATTTCTGGGAATCATTTTCCTTCTAAAATGTATTTTTATATTAAGAATGTGATCTGTATCCATATATTGGACTAAGATTCCAGCCCAGAGGTTTCTGCAGCCAGAGATCTCCACAACAGGGGATGCAGCCTGGAAGGAGACCTCTGCTTTCCAAGCTGTGAGTATTCATATTAAAATCTTGTTTTACTGACCCAACTTCTGCCTCTTGGAGCAGCAAAATCCCCTTCTGATCTGGCACTAGGGAAAAATCCAGACAAATATAGAGGATAATAAGTGCTGTCTTCCAATGCTGTCTCCCTTCCCAGTTCATCTCCCACCTAGATGAAGAGAAACCACCCATCTCCTCGAGCCTTCCTACTACCAGCTCTACCCCAGCTACTGCCTTGGCAGCTCCCCATCCTCCCTCCAGCATCCCCAGGCCCTGTGTGAAAGGTGGGGGCTCGGGGAGCCAGCTGCCCACCCTTCCAAAGGTGCTGTCCCCCTTTCCTCCATCTGCGCACGGGCTGCCAGGGAAGAAGGAGCCGTGGCTGTGTGTGGTTTTCTCGCCCAGGGTGACCTGGAACACATCTGCAAAGCCCTCCAAAGTAGCAGGAATGCGCTCCGTTAGGACATGATTCATCCTGCATACCGCATGGGTGGCTGCTCAGGGAGAATTTGGGCATTTGCATACGCTGCTGAGACTTTCGGCTTCTCGCTGGCTCTCACACCCCTGCGCTTCATCCATAGCGTGGGGGCTGCACAGCCAGAATTCCCTTCCCGGGGGACTGGCTGGAGCCGGCACGGCAGCGGTGGTCCTGGTGCTCCTTCCCCCGACTGCATCGTGAGGCAGAAACGAGAAAAGCTGCTCCAGCCAGGCTGAAGGATGGCTTTAGATCCTCTGCTCCTGCTGCAAGCAAAGCTGGGACAGAGCTGCTGCCTGGCGCTCAGTTTGGGATTTGGTATCTGCAGGGTATGAGATACCATCACAGACCTGCTGCTCGGGCAGAACCACAGCACGGCAAAAGGAAGCGCCGCGAACAGGACCGAGTCAGGCGCGCTGCTCCTGGGAAGGAGACGGGAATTGGGCAACGAGGCAGCTGGCTCTACCTGAGGGCTGCTCCCGGGAAACTGGATTTACTCTGGCAGCTGAAGGGTTGGATCAGCCTCCAGCAGAGAGTGGAGATGGTCCCCGGGCTGGGAGGTGACTCCCTGTGCTTTGCCAGCGGAGCTGCGGGACGCGGCTGCGATGAATGGGAAGGGTGGAGGAATGGTGAAAACCACTAAGGTAATGTCTAAGTGAATGAGAACATAATGGATTTCATGTTTTTAAATGTATCTATAAAAAAACCCCCAACTCTCAGACCTCACCTTGCTTCCTATGGCCTAAACACAATTTAAGGTGTAGAAGGGTGTTTTCCTGCTGGCATGTGCAGGCTGTTAATTATCCCTAATGTATTTATAGCTTCAGTGAGGGAAACTATTTCACCTGCACTGATTAGCCTATTTGGATTTACTGTCGTTCATTTTGGCATCAAAATCCTAACCAGGCAATCCTGGTACTTGGAACACAGATCTGAAGTAATATGGTAATGTGTTTAAATCCTTTAATATCAGGGCAACATAACATTTCAAGCTGTTCTCAAAAGGCTGCCAAAACCAAGTCTGACACTATGTGAAACATTTTAAAGAAAAATTTCAATAAACAGGAATTTAGCAAATAGGAATACACCTACCCCCAAAAAAACCCTGACATAGAAAACATGCCAGTGTCATGGGAGCCACAAGTAAATACTGACCAGTCTTAACTAGCAGGTGAAAACATATTTTAATAGTATCTAACTAATTCTGGTATAAATTTGTTTTGAGACACAAATAGGTTCAATATGAGGTATAAGATTTATGTTTTTTAATTTAATATTTTAGAATTCCAACAAAACCCCCTCAAGTCAACAGAAAGCCTCATTCTTGCTTAAATTGGGTTTAGATCAAATCCCTGGCAAGAACAGCCATTCCCAGTTGCCATCACCTTTCATGATGAGTCATTAGAAGCCAAGTTTCTACTTCAGATTTCTTTTCTAACTCAAAATTCAAAGCCCTCACAAGGCATCCAAACAGAAATATTTACACAAGATGTGTATAAATATAAAGTTTATTCAGTATAGTGTTTAGAAAAATAAGTTCACATCATCTCAGAATACAAATAAAACACTTAATTGTCCAGGCACAAACCCCTATTACAGTACAACAAACATACATACTTTAGATCTCTTTGGTTGGGTAATTAAGCACAGATATGTTTGATGATACACTCTGGGGCAGCATCACCTAACAGTGCAGTAAAGTCTTCTTGATTATTCCCTCCTCTAACACGTACATTCCACTTAAATTTCGTATTTGTTGTAAGGCACAATAAAACCCATATTGGAGAAATAACTGGTTAGTTCTGGACAAACAGCACATGCAGCAAAAGAACAAACATCCTCTGATTGTGAATCCTGAAAGCCAGAAGATTCACCCCCTCCTTGAGTTCAGAAATTTAAGAAGCAAGTTTTAAATTATACGAAACATACAGCTAAGGTATAAAATATCCTTCAAGATAATAACTACTAGGAGATACAGGAAGACTTCAGGCATCCTTGCTTTTAAAAATACCAGTATTTTTGTTTTCAGAATTATAAAATTACTATTATTTTGATGATTTGACATTCTCCTCAACCACAAGCACCAAGCAGTTCATGCCCCCAGAGCCCTGCACACACATTTCACATGATACTTGGAGGGATGCACCCTCTTGTTCATCTGCCCCTGCTACAAAAAGTGCACAGACACTGGAAATCAATGTACATGAAAAGCTCCTGTGAACACAAGGCCAAATTCCACCCTGATTTATTTAACTGAAAATTGCTACTGAGGTGATTTTACATTATTTGAAGTCAAACCTGTCCATTATTGTCACCAATCTCAGACTGAGAGTAGTAACAACAGTTCCAGCCTCACTTCTGGGTAAAATCTCTTTCTGAATGAGTCTTCCTGAATCCACAGGTAGGGGAAAGCAGTAAATGGGAAGAGGTATATCCTTTGATAGACTGTGACTGTTTGGTTCTACCCAAGTGTCAGCCTTGTGCTCTGGTTCGTGCTGCCACTCTGTACTGGGCCAAATCTGTCCCTGACCTAACACCAGTGAAATGAATGGACCATATTCCCAGCTGGCATGAAAGGACATTAAAGTCCATGGAAACATGCTAGTTTAGCCCAGCTGAGCACCTGGCCAATAGATGTCCATGATTTACGTTGCTGAAATGTCCTTCCAGGTAAGACCACAGGGATAATGCTGTAAATTGTCCACAGAGAGCACTCAACGTGTTTCTGGTTTTCTACAAAACCTTGGGTGAAACAGAGGCAGCTTTAATCAAAAGTAGTAAAGAAGAGAGGGGTTTTTAACATCGTGCTTTGTAAGAATTTGCTTGAACTTCAGGCATATTTTTCAAACCTGAGTCTGGGACCAGAAAAGTAGTAGAATTTGGCAATGTTTTCTGTAAGATTTCCAGTGGACTTAGAAGTTACAAACATATGTGAAGTTGAAATGATCTTTTATTCTCATCCGTAACAGAGAGAGAGGGAAGAGAAGGAATGTGTATGCCAGGCAGACATACCTTCAATTTAAACAACAGAATGTGATAATAAGGGCTGTCTGTGGGGCTTGGACACTCACTGCCTTCCCATGTGTGGGAGACTAGCATCCAAATCCCCTAAACACCATGTAAAAATCCTTGGTTTGGGAATCAGTGGAGCAATGCCTTATTTACAGCAGCCAAAGATCTGGCCCTGGATACTTTTCAGGGCTTTGAGTACTGTCTATTGAGAACAGTGAGCCCACCTGTCTGAGGGCCACAAAATAAAAACTTACCCTTGTAAGGAATAAAACTGCTTATTTAAATTTCTAATTTAAACACACTGTACCGTGCAATGAATCTTTATATTGTGCATATGTACCTGCAGAAAACATGAGGTTATAACTACATTATCTGGAGGGAATGACACTTATTTTCAATGGGAGAAAGAAAGAAAGAGTAAAAGATAATAAGAAGTTATTCGATATCTGGAAGACTAGAATAGATTAATCTTACTTTGTCCCAAAACACTGCTTTTATGTACATCTTCCACTCCCACTGAAGAGTGGGAAGTCTCCTATTAGAAGTACCAGACACTCCAAGAAACGTGCCACTGTAACAACATACACAGTTTTCCCATCAACTGTGCTGCAAAGCCATGGAATTCAGAGCCTCAGTAACACAACCATTGCAAAGAAGGAAAAATTAAAAATAAAGTAACAGGTACTGTTGTAACACCACAGTCTTTTCAGTTATGAGACATGATCACACCAACAACTGCTCTGAAATACTCCCTAGCTTGCCTCCAAATATAGTCTGAGCTTCACAGACCAAATGTTAATCCACCATCAACTCCTTCAGAGCCAAGTACACGTTGGCCATTAAAATGACAGCGATACAGGGTATTTCTAATTTTCCCAACGGCTCAATGATTTCATGCAAAGCACATACAGCTACTACTACTGTCATCACCATCTTAGTTACATGGGTGCAGAAGAGGTGGGAAACAGATTGCTCATGCTGGGGCCCAGCAAACAGATAAACAAGCAGAGTGGATAGGAGCTGTGCACTATCCGATTCCCTGCTCACGCAGAGCTCCCGGGGACGTCAGGGAAAGTTGTGCCAGGGGAACATACAGCTCCGTGTCCTGCTTGTGATAATCTCTGCTTTAAAGCGCTTGCCTCAAACACCCTGTTTGCCTGGGAGCACGTGGGGACAGCCAACTGCTGATGGGCTGCCCCTGCCTGCAGAGCATTAGCAACTCCGTGCAGCTGCAAGGGTTTCCCTTGCACACTCGTTCTTCCCTTTCCCTGCACTTTTCCCTGCAGCCCTGGAGACTCTGGCTCTCAGCGTGTACTCCAGCGTTCACTGACAGAGCTCAGCTTCAAGGTTCCACAGAAAACCTTGCAAAATACGCAATATAGTGCAAAACTACGACGAGAATGCCAATGCTGCGCTCAGGGCGCACGGAAAAACCTTCATTCCCCAAAAGCTTTCCAGTGGAACCAGTTAAAACCAAGACATAAAACCAAAACACTAACATAGTTAGTGATGCTGATAGATATTACACTGGGATATGCCACTTCAATTATCTTTCCTTTTTTTTTTGTCCTTTACAAGTGATCTTGTTTTGTCCTGAGCCTGATTCAGAGCCCACAGAAGCTTATGAAAACATTTCCCATTGCCTTCCAAAGGCTTCGGGCTAGGCCCCTGATGATGATGAACACATGCTTTAGTTACTGTATATATTCACATTAGGATAAAATATAAAAAAAACAAACCCACAAGGATTAACAGCATGTCATTTTTGTACATCTGAATTCTTCTTATTATTTTAAAGCTTAAAGGATGTGCTTTTCCATGCTACAAAAACTCCTCTGGAGGAAAGGTTCAGATCTGTTCCACCTGCACAGAGCCCACTTGCTTCTGCTGTCCCTAGAGAGAAAGGTGTGGAGACCCATCTCCAGCCAGGCAGGGACCACGGCCACTCCTAGAACCCTTTGGGCAGCTGCAGTTCGCACCATCAGCCCCCCCAGCTGCTTCTCCTGGGAGGATATATATAAATACACACTCAACTGCACTCCTGGATGGGGGCCTTGCTCGACCAGCAGCTGAAGCCCTCCCACACGGGCTGTTTGGCCAATGGGCCTGTGTAAACATGGGGTTCCCTTCCCTGGCCTGCCCATCCAACATTTCCTGCTCATCTGCCCAAGGCTGGAGCCAAGCGCTTTCCCTTGGCACAAGGGCGCTGCCCGCGGTCCCTCTGCGGACTCCTCCTGCGCTGCTCAGGTGGTGCAGAAGGACCCATCCCAGGCTCTCTGCAAAGCTAGGAAATGTCACCCACCATGTCCAAAAGACTCTTAAAACTCTTCTTACTCATGCAAGCAGGGGCACCCAGGTCAGCGGGTCTACTTGCAGAAGTAAGGCATCAGGATTTGGCCCTGAGGACGGATATTTGCAAATCAGTGTTTTTATTCCTCCTGCCACTGTGCTTTAGTAACAAAGATAAGGCCACTAGGAAGAAAGGCACGTGGAATTCTGTAAAAAATACACAAAAGGGTTCAACTAATTCGCAAATTACTAACAAAACAAACAAAAAAACCCCTGAACACAAAGACAGAGGGGGTAGAAACAGTGACCTCCTGGGTTTGTGAGACTGGGAATTAATTTTCTAGTTTCAGTGTGATTAACATTTTACTTTTACAGTCTATTGCTTGAAAAAAAACTACAAAAAAGTAAAACCTTGTCAGAAATAACTACGCTTACTTCCTGCTCAAACAATAAAATAAATTAAACAGCCAGAAAACGTTTTCCTTTTCAATGCATTGTGTCTAAAGTGAAAGGGAACATAAACCATAAATAAAATCCACTGTACTAATTAAAAAAAGTCTCCTTTATAAGAACTGAAACAATATTTACATTCATACTGGATAGAAAGCTTCTGAATTGCATAATTAGAGTTTCAAATGATGCTTTTTCTGGTGCACTGACAAAATGCTAGCTGTAGCATTTAGAAACCTGTACATGATTGATATGAGATTTTTGGTTTGAATGCAAGTCTGCTGGAAAAAAAGCAAACATACCAGTAACAATATTATGATTTTGTTTTGTTTCTTAACCTTGAACAAGATAAAAGTAGTCGGAGAGGTATCATCTAGAGTTCCTTAGAAATCTCTCAATGCCCATGGACTGGAAGTAAACAGAAAAAAATGACTGCATTGTTTTTACCATTTTGGAGTGAGATTTTTGTTTTCTGTCTGAAGTTAGGAGTGTATACTTACTGTTAAGAGTATGTTGTGCTATGGAGAGTTTAGTTACATTTTCAGGGTATTATCTGGTAGCCAAACCTGTACCCATTCCTCAGTACTTACCCTGACTATTTCCTTTCTCCTTTAATCTGCTTAAAAGAGAATACTGCATGCAAACCAAGTGTGGCAACCTAACTCTATTGCCACAGATTCCTCTGTACATTGATTCAGACCATTTAAATGTTCTTCTGGTTTCTTTAAATGAAAAAAAAACAAACCACCAAACAAAAAACCCCCACAAACACCCCACTCAGTGTTTGTTAGGGCCTCAATAGGAGACTTATCTATTAAAAACAGAAAGCAAAAAAAAAAAGAAGTTACAAGTCTTGCATAACTTCATCCATCTGAACTGTCTGCAGTTTGGCAAGTTCTTTTTTGTCCGTTTCCAGTTCTTCACATACCGTGTCAACCATGTTACTCATAACATACTTAGATTTGGAATCCAGCATCATTAAATTGCCAGTTGACTTACTCTCAGAATTAGGTAAGAAATTCTCTTTGACATCAGGTACGGCTTGCAGAACTAACCTGTGCTCTCTGCCAAAATCCTGGTGCACTTGTGCAGGGGGGTGGCTGACACGGTCTCCACTCGTCGAAACTATTTCTCCAAGCACAGGCTGCGCTGTGGAAATGGACAACAGATCCTGACTGGTGATGAGGGGACAGTTCTGAAGGGTTGCATAGTTAGTGTTGCTGATAGATATCACCGTCGAGGTACTGGTCACGGGTGATGACATGGACTGGCTCTCCGAGATACCAGAGCTCAGTTCTGCAGCATTTAAAAGAGTTGGTGGTGCGAGGGAAAAATTATGTGAGGGTGTTACATTCACTAATGAGGAGGCCAGAGACTGGAGTCCTGCACTGGATATATTTTCAGAAGACATGTTGACGTTCAGTTGTGCGTTCTGACTGACTGGCATCAACTGAGAAAACACCAGGCTTCTTTCCAGTCCTTCTTGCTTGACAGATCCTACAGCCTGGCCCGAATTGGGAACTGTATAAACCACTGCACTCGGAGCAAGGGGGCTGAAGAAAACCTTTCCTTGCTGCACTGTTGAAGACTCGGTTGTAAAAGTTCCTCCATCAGATGTGCTGGGATTTACTGAAACGTTACCTAGGCAAAGGGAAGCAAGAGAAAGGAAAACAGAGATTACAGTTGGTAGAGAGTTATGCAGTCCTGGTCTTTTTTACCTTTGCAGTATACACATACACTAGTATTTCGTGCAACACTGAACAGCAATTTCTGTAGATGGTGAAAACTTGGTGTAAAGAAATCAATGCTGTTAATAGAAATTACTTCCAGAAAGTTAAAAAAAAAAAGTTCCTGGTATATTAGATTAGGTATCTTTCAGACTCATTAAGGAGCAAACAGTTCCCAACCATGTGACTAAAATGAATGTGCTTTGGCCTTCACTAGTTGCCACCACTCAATTTCTATCTAAGAATAGAAGCATGAAAAGCTATTAAAGATAGTTCAGTGACAGACTACAGCTTGTGTGTGGGAACTGGAGACACGTCACACGAAATCCTCTACTGCTGGGCAGAACCTGCCCGAGTCAACCCGCACAGAAAACACGAAAAACTGGTAATTTCTATCGGTTTAGGTAATCCTCAACTCTCGGCTCTATTCCCTTTCACCTTGCTTTATCATGTTTTTCTGAAATCCTAACCCTACCACATCCACCACGCTGTGAAAAGTCACCCAGCACTGCCTGCCCTTTCTGGGAGCCATGGCACTGCTCGTGTGATGTCGTAGTGAGCCAAAGCAAGATGAGGTGGCCAGAGATGACCTGAAGTTGTTTTCACTGGACATGCCATGTCAGTTGTCATTATGGTAATTCCTAAAATAAGAAATACTGGCTCTTGGGACTGAGTCCCATTTGGAACACCTCTCTTTCTCAAAAGCAGTTTAATTATAAGAGACTACAGTTGGACACAGCCGAATTTTTTAGAACAGCACTGAAGATGAATTTCTCACATGGGGGATATTTTAGCTCCCTATTAATTTCAGTTAATCAGTGATGACTTTTTTGGAAGATGTTATGCATATGGGTAAAGCAGAATAATAAAGCCAGGCAACTTGAAGTTACCTGTCAGTATCATTTACTGGGACTTACTCAAAATAGCCTGCAGCATGCTTCACTTGAAATAGGCAGCCAGTTATCCATCCAAGAAAACCAGAGCTTTTCTGTGCACCAGAGATGGTGGATCACTCTCCAATGGGCAATCAGTATTTTTAATAAGGAGGAAAATGGTCAGAGAAGAGCTTATTACTAATCTTAGGACTTTCAAATACAATAGTCCTACAATGCTTAAAGGACAGAACTTTCTTTCTCACCTTTGCTGGTTGTTAGTTTATGCCTTGGAGCATGTGGATTGAGTGGCTTTAGTAATTACAGGTGGCATTCAGACTAAATGTCTTCTCTCTTTAATCTTGGTTAAACTATGTAGAGACAGTGCCTGTGAGCGCCACATTTTAGGACCTTGTAATTGTGCACCCATTTGAAATGTGGTTGCACTGCTTCAGTGTTCCTGCCTGTGCTTCAGCAAGAATAATTCACACCCTACACACATTAAATTCAAAGAAGTACATGAGCACAATTTAACTCTCATTATAGTACTCACAGCTCCTGAAACTAGAGAGAATCATTCCAACTTAATTTTCATAATCAAAGATACAGTGGCCAATGAGTAACAAAGATGTTCAATTGTGCTTTTTAACTGACCTGCTTCAAAAAAGGGATCCAGAACTAGGTTTGTGCTCCCTGGGATTCTTCCTGGCCAGCTGCAAGATTCAGACTATGGTATGTTAAGACCAACTCTAAAGCAAACTTGGGGAGGAGCCTGCACACTTGGCACATGAACCTGTGATGACATTTCCCTTGGACTGAGGGCAGTTTTATCCAAATAGCCTCACTTTTTATATCTATGAGCCAGTGCTTATTTCTATTATTTCCCTCAAGTTTAATCTTTCTTAATTATGGAACAGAAAATGTACAAGCAACTGCTTGGTCTTGTTGTGTCTACAGTAATTCAAAATGTATTTTTGTGAAATGCCTTCGTTAAGAAAACAAAAAGCCAAAACAACCACCACAAGAACAACAACGGTAACAATTTCCAGCTGCCATAATTTTCATTTTTATGAACATTTTCATTAAAAGAATTCAATGGAAAATGGGGAATATTTTGAATTACTGAAACATGTAAAATTTACAGATATTTGTGAAGACTAATATCACAGACTTCTGTGAACAGCATGAGATGAAAGGGGTGTAAATTACCAGACCTCCTTCCATGCTCTTAACAGAGGAGCTCAGCCTCATCTAACAGTCTGCCCATGAGCATAACCCACTATAAAGGGAGGCAAACGGTATTATTTGATGTTCTGTGTGTGGCCATGGCTGAGATACAATGTTGATACCTTGGAAGAAAAGGACCACAGCTTCTAAAATGCTAAGTGTGCCAGATTCCAACTTTTTCTCACACCTCTTACTGCAAGAGGCAAAGCTTTTACCTTGTGAAGCTGCCACAGAAACAGGAGGCAGCTGCAGAGAAGAAAAACCAATGCTTCCGTTCAGCAGCTGGCCATTTGTTCCTGAATTGGGGATCTGGACAATGCCATACTGGTTTATTTGGACAGGAGCAGTAAAAGTAACTACGGAGCCTCCATCCTGGGAAGCAGTAGTTTCTACGCCTTCCCTTTTCACCTCTGAGCTCGGTATCAATCCTGGGAAAGTGACTGGGATGTTGCTAGGGCTGAAGGCTGCTGTGGCATTGGGGACCGAAGCCTGAAGGAGTTTGAAGTCTTTAACATCTTCCGAGGATGATGATGACAGTATGTCAGTGATGGACACGCCGTTGCTCACAACACTCGATGCGGTTTTGGGCGAATTTAAGGTAACAGTCTGTGAAGTGCCCACGCTGAGTCCATTGAGTATGACACCGTTGGGTCCCTGAAGAAATGAGCTACCATTGAGGAAGACAGGGGAGGTACTGGTAGGCATGAGGTTCCCATTCAACAAGACACCAGACGAGCTCAAGGCTATTTTAGTGTTTCCAAGCTGCTGCATGTAGACAGGCTCCATGTGGCTGGGAAGGCTGAGGCTGGTAACACCATCGGATGAGCTGGAGAGTGGATGGGGAGATAAATCCTCCCGCCCTTTACTGGACTCATCTTCTGTGCTAGGGTTGCCATCCGACTCGCTATGAGAAAAGATGGAGAGATGACATTGCATTACCACGGCATGCCAGATCTCTACACCAAGGGGGACTTCTTGCTTTGACACACGTATGTGATCGTTTCCACGACTAATTTTTTTTCTGTATTTTGCCTTTACAAGGCACTTTAAACGAATATGGAAGTCAAGGGAGAAGATTTCTTAGAATAGAACATATCAAACTAAACACTCGCCGAGGAGAAACTTTACAGACTGTGTTATGGAGTTGCAAATAAATTCCTCCACCCCGGCGACCGAAGGGGACTGCTTGGGCCCCCCTCCGCCGGCCCGGGGTGTCCACACGTGTGAGACCGGCCGCGGCCATTTGGCAAAGCGCTGGGAGGTGAGACAAGGCCGGGAAGCGCCGCCGGACCCTCCGGGCTCTGCCTGCCGCCCCCGGCCCGGGAGAAGGGGGAGACCCCGGCCCGGGCTGCCCCCGGTGCCGGCGGAGGCACCTCCGCCCG